>VNJS01004527.1:0-16003 GCA_008042575.1 Drosophila watanabei
CGGACATTTATGGTGTGCTCTAAAACGGATTTTGCTCAGTTTGCAGCAGCACCAACACACACTGGCACACACACCCACACCCACAACCGCCCCGCACAACAACAATCATAATCAGAGAAAATGTTGTTCAATAATTTCGGTTCTGCCGCTGGTTTCATTTCGTTTGGATGAATTTATTTTTAACATTGTTATTTTATATATACACGAAAGCGAAACGAAACGAAACGAAAACGAAACAGAAGCAAGCAAGCAGCAAGCGCATAAGAAAAACAAAAAATATATATCGGAAAAAATGTAGAAAATTAGAAGATGAACAAAAATAAGAAAAAAGTACAAGGAAAATAGCGCCAACGCTTTCATCATCGACCAAACGGGCGCGATCAGCTGTATGTCGTCAATATGCGATATGTCTTGGGCGGAATCGAAGATATATATCTCAGTCTGTGTGTGCGAGAGTGTGTGTCCGATGTGTCTTTAATTAAAGTACAATTGTGATATAGACATATGGCTATGCGGACATAGAGAAATTGGAGGAAAGATCTGTGTGCGTCCCAATGCCAGGCAGCTTCCGCTCGGACCGGACCACGCATGGCCATGGGAAGCGCTTTCCCTGGGCAGCACGATCGTCTCATCCATTTGGACTTGGACGCGGACTCGGTGGTTTTTGACAATTCCTATTTATAGAGGCTCTCTCTCGGCGTGGAACACTTGTCGCTGTCTGCTCCAAAAACCGCCCCCAGAAGAACCCTCGCCCCATCATCATTTTGGATTCTTGATTCGACTTCTGCGAGCACTTTATTCAAGTTCAATTCAGTTGGACTTTGGCTTGCACTTGTGCCGGCGAGTGAGCATTCGCATTTTTATTTCATTTGTAATGTGTATTTTTGGTTCGTCATGTCCCCACCCTCAGCGGCGGCACACATGTGAATCCCCTTTCGATCGCTTTTATGCCATATATGGCGAGCACTTGGCACCTATTTCTGGTTTCCTTATAGATGATTCATGTTCAGCCCGATCTCTGGGGTGGGTTCGGGCATCTCTCAATGTGCCCATCACTCAATCAGTGAGCGATCTATAAATGTATATTAGTTTTGCCCCGAAGTGGAGGTGGAAGTGGAAGTGAAAGTGCAATGCCCCGGATGCATTTCCCCACACGGATAATTAACTATCTGACAGCTGACAGCAGAGGGGAAAAATATTGTTCTTGAAAAACACTCATTGCTGTTTGGAATCTTAATTATTTAGTACTAATTTCACTTAAATTATTTAAGGAAATTATTTTTGATTTTCCCGCTTTGGAAAGGCAATGTGGCGCCCTCTGTGCGGCTAGTGTTGCAAGAGGGTGTCCTTTTTGGTCGCTAGAGAGCGCTACTGATATCTACAACTTGATTTTTACAGGACAACTTATGTTTTAATTTATACAACAATTAATAAAATAGTATTAAGTTGCTTAATTTTTTTTATTATATTAAATTTAATAATAATATTAAACTAAATATTTTTTCTGTATTATATTAAAATAGCTAAAGCGCCATGCTTGATGTCATGTAGAATATGATTCCTCGTTGGTTCCAAAATTGGACGAAAAATGAACTAACGGTAGCAGTTGAAGTTGCTTATGGCGCCACTGTGCCATAATAAAAAAACATATATTAATTTAAATTTAAAAAATCTTTAGTATTCAGACACTTTTATTTGTGAGGAATTTGGGAGTCGATTGAATCATACCTTCTTTTTATTATAAATTTTTATTTATTTTAAAATTTTAAATTTCTGATTCAGGTTACCTATAAAAACTAAAATCTGAATTAAAATGATTTTCATGAACCAAAATCAAACTGCAAAGGTATATAAAATTAGACTTCCCGCAGTTAGCTTTCTTTCTGTTTCATTCAATTCATTTCTACAACAATTTAAAATACATTTTTGTCTTTAGTGTATTTAGTGTAATTAAAATATCATGAATTTATCTTACTTTCCATATTAAAATAATGTAACGCTTTAAATAAAATACAAAACAAATAAATACAAAATATACCAAAATAAATAATTGTTTCTCCTTACCTTGAGTTTACCACTTTTTGAAGGCTAATCAGCCAGTTTGCTAGGAAGAAAAAACCAATTCAATGTGTTTTACATTTATAAACATTGGTTTTATTTTATAAATTAACCCCTAAAGAGAATCATATATGCTAACTGTACTTCCCTTAACAAGTAGAAATCAGTTTTAAAACCATTTTATATTTATTACATGAGCCCGGTTTGTTTCATTGAATCTAACAAAAGTAACCTCGTATCGTTGGCCCTGCGCGGTCGCAATTGTCATTAAACTGGCCCTAAACGCTCGCTGGCCGCTAAGTGACTAGCATTTCCATTTCCCTCGACAATTTCACTGTAAACGCAGGGTTTTCTTTCCCAGGTTTTGCGCTTCGCATGCATTTGGGTGAGATTTTCCCCGGCTAGATGTTGTGCGTGTGATAAGCGCTCTGATGTAATTGCGGGCAATTATCATTGCGCCGAGTCCTTCGAGCAAATTGTAACGCTCATGTGGGATATGCTTTCATGTCCGAACATGTACGTACGTATTTCAGTGAAAGGACTCCCTGTCGGGGGCAACATGCTTGCATTTTAATTGCCCGCGGCGTTAATCAATTATAATTTTATTCGTTACTTTATTAGATTCAACTGCGGCTACTGCACCTGTTTTAGCCCCTCCTCCTCCGTGCGGGTCCTTTGTTTGCAGTGTATTTAGTCCTTTTTAATTGCATTTAATTACTGCTTGTCAGCGTTTTCTGCTCAATGTCTCCCGATTTTCTGATTTTCTTATTAATCAAGTCATTAAGCACCCGATCAAAGCGTCCGATAAGCTCGCATAATTGGCCCGACATATTGGGTTATTGATGGCCTCATTTTCCCCCGTCAAATTTTGCTGTCTGATTAGCTCCCCTGTTAATTGAACAGGTCTCCTGGGATTTACCAAATTCTTGAAAAAAGAATGTATGATTTTGTGGTATATTTTATTTCTAAAGAATGTGTTAGCTAAAGCGGTAAAATAATACAAAGCAATTTTTACCTCATATTGTTAGCTATGTGCAAGGTTCTTCTTCATTTAAAAACTTTTATAAATTCTGGGTCACTTAAAAACTGTTCAATTCTATTTTCTTAAGGTTTCCTGGTTACCAAAATATTTATAATAAATTTCATTATCATCACCATCTCACCTTCTCATTAGCTTCCCTTCAAATTAACCCACCAAATAAATCACACCATATTTGAGCTAAAACTTGTCATATTTATTTTGTGCTAATATGCTTTAGGAATAGGTTTCTTCTTCAGCCGTTTTGTCTTTGAATTAATTGAAATTTTACAAATATACTTTGCACATGAGTGGATTTAACGGCACAAGAAACGGGCTCCGAAATAAACTCTTACAACACGAAATTCACTAAACTTAGAACACACCTAGAAGATGATATTGTGGGGAATGATTTTGATTTGGAGCTGAACTCAGGACTCGGGAACCTCCGTCTGTAGCTAGACCATGGAGACCAGGCCCTTGTTGAGGTTGTCCAGGTGCTCCTTGGCCTTGATCCGCAGCGTGGCGATCGAGTTGCTCCGCATGTCAGCCGGCGGCGTTGCTGATAGCTTGGGCGTGGGCGGCGGCGGTGGACTGTCCCGCCCCACATCCAGCAGCTCGATATTGGCGCTGGCCGCGCACTTGTCCAGGCCGCTGCCCGGGTTGCTGCTGCTGCTTCCGGCGTCCAGGTCACTGCTAAGATCCCGCCCCTCCCCATTCGAGTCCGCGTTGCCAATGCTCAGGTTCTGCGGCGACATGCACACGTCCGGCCCGCTGCACTCCAGCGAGGCGGAGGAGGAGGATGACTGTGAGGACGACACTGCAGCAGCAGCGGCCGCAGCGGTCGTAGACGTCGAGCTTGGCGGCAGGCTGCTGTGGTGGGGCGTGCTCAGGGGGTTCACTCCGTGGTGCGGCGAGCCCAGGGACGTGGCATGCGGTGACATGCGTGCCAGATGCGGCGACAGGTGCGACAGCGGCACAACGTGATGACCGGCATGCGGATGGGGCACTCCGTGGGGTGGAGGCGGTGGTGGCGGTGGCTGCGGCTGACCATGCCCCCCATGGCCGCCGTGTGGGGGCGGCGGTGGTCCATTGTGGGCATGATGATGGCCCATGGCTGCCAGGCTGCTCATGGTCAGGTTGGCGGGCGCCAGGCTCAGCGGTGGCGTCAGATAACTGGGGTACACCGTCTGCGGGTGCGAGAGAAAGCCTGTGGGGAGAAGATGGAGTTGAAGAAAGTTAAATAATTTAATTTAGAAAATGCAACTTATATACAAGTGCAGTTGTATATAAACACATGCTTCTCACCTGGCAGGGCGCTTAGAAGGGGCGGCGACAGCCAGGGATCCACCGGCAAACCGGATGCACCGCAACCCAGGCGGTGGGGCAGCTGGGTGAAGTGGGTCAGACCCAGACGCAGGCTTTCCGACTTCTCCTGGCGACGCCACTTGGCGCGGCGATTCTGGAACCACACCTGGAACGAAGGACAAACAAGTAAGAGTGAGTCCGATGTCCGAGCTAATTGGGTTGCAGGGCAATTAAATTAATCACTTGACAAGAAACGCGCTAATTTAATCAGGCGCTAAGCGTTGGCAAGAAGCAGGAAAAACATTTCGAGGAAAAGCAGGCACAAAGCGTAATTAGAAAACTGAATGGGCTTAATGACGCCAGCAGAAGCTGTGTGTGGCGCCAAAGAGAAAGAGCGAGGTGAACCCCAAAAGAGAGAGAGAGCGGCACAAGACAAAAAGCAAAATGGCGGCCAACGCAAAATTGTTAATGAAAACTCCAACTCACACACAGAGAGAAAAAAGATACCCACACACACAGACAGGCAGGCAAACAAAATGGCTGAGCAGCTCACACAGACACAGAGACTCAGCGCAAGGTAACGAAGGAAATAAAAAAAAATTCAATTAGTTGCCTTCGCTCTAATTAGAATTATCGCAACAATGAGTGTGTATGAGTGTGGCTGTCTAATTAGTGGCACAGCCAGAGCTGGAGCGGCAGAGGAGCCGTCTAGGGAAAGTTTCCATTGCCCCAGGGTTGCCCATTACCAACCCCCCCATTCACCCATCCTTCCCCTTGCTACCCACTTTCTGCCGCTGCCACGCTCAAAGTAATTAAATGCAATTTGCGCAAATTAATAAGAAATTATTTCTGATGGAAATTTCATTACCCTGAAATAATGTTGTTGTTGCTGGTTGCTGGTTGCTGCTCCCGCCGCAAGTACATAAACAACCAAGCATACGAGCTACCCTGTGTCTATGTGTCTGTGTGTGCGTTCGCGTGTTTGTGTATGCGTGTGCTCTGGTTTCGGTCTCTCTGCGGCTCTTTAATTAAAGATAATGGTGCGTAAAATTATTTTCGTTGCCCCGAAAGTGATTTGCAAAACAAATTTGCCAGTCGGAAAATGCTATTTGAAATGAGTTAATTAAAAATACCCTCGGTAGGGATATAGAAGCTTTGAAATTGAAATAATCTGAAGATTTCAAAGAAAATAAACAAATGTAATTTTACATTTTTTTTTGATATAATATTATACTTAAACAGCAGTAAAAATAAATGTTTTTAAGTTTTAATATTATGAAGCCTTGCTGTTTTGAAATTTTAAGTATTTATTTAAATAAACAAATAATGATAAATTACTGAATATTATATTTAAATATTAATTAGTAATTTAGCACAGTTGATTTCAGATCATTTCACTCATTCCGAGAAGAATCTTTTTAAAAGCTGATACATAAGTGTTCTGGATTTAATTTATTTTTTAAAAAGAAGCTATCTTGAAATTCTGAATTAATAATCTTATTTTTTATGCATAATATGTAAAATAATTAACTATAGAAAAAATGTATAGGGAAGACCTTTTTGTTGATCTAAAACATGTAAGATATTCGTAGAAAAGAAATATTTTAAGGAGCAAACAATTCTCTCTTAAAATATGGGCCACTTAAGTAAATATTCCATAAATTAAAAAGTTAATTAAAACTTTATAATCCTACAATATTTTCTATTATATTTTTATTAAAAATCTCATGTTCAAACTCTTTTTAGATGAAATTTAATTTATAACTATTCGAAAGCTCATTTCAAGCCCGAACTAGAGCCAATCAAATCCGTTCCAATTAGAGATTTTCCTTGATTATCTTCGACTATCTGTCGGATACCAATTAGTAGAGTAGACAGACAACAATAATAAAATGGCTAAAGCGGCTTTCCTTCCATTCGAATGGAATGCATTCCCTTCCCTTCGGCTGGCATCGGCTTCCCTTGCTCCATCTGGCTGGAATCCCATTTAGAAAGTCTAATTTCCTGTCTCTCAAATCTGTACGAAGAAAATAAATTAAAGTTAGCAGCTTTAGGCCACATTCGACTCCTCATGCTGCCACACACACACACACACTCGCACATCCACACCCTCACACAGAAAGAAAGAGCTACAGGCAGAGAGAAAAAGAGCAAGAAAGAGACGGAGTTTGCTGGCTGTTATAATTTGAGTTTGTGCTTCTTCATTTTAATTAAATCATCAAAATCAATTTGGTAATTTCCATTCATGGCGCGCCATAATGAAAATCCCCCACACGGTAGGGCAGAGGAAAAGAGAGAGATGTGAGAGAGACGGGCACTAGAGAAAGCTTTCTCTTTGCGGGTGGCACGCCCACCAAACATCATAATGACCTTCGACCCCTTCCACTCCCGCCACACCACACCACACCACTCTCATCCACCCAAAAGTTGGCAAAATTGTCTGCTTTCATCTTTGGCTGTTGATGCCGAGCCCGCTGCCCCGCCCCCCGTTCGCCATGACATGGACCAAACTCAATTTTCCACCCCATAGACACAAATACAAACAGACACGCCGCTCACACATACATGTGTATACAGGGCACCCGGCATCTCCCCATTTTCAGCCATTTTCAATTTTGCTACATTTAGCTGGCTCTGGCCTCAAACCACCCACCACCCACCAACCACTCACCCAGGCCACCCCCTATCGAGCAGGCCTGCAGCAATTTGGCATTCATGTGGAGCACGCGACTCACCACAAGAACACACCCCACCCACACAGCCCAGTGCCCCATCAGGCAACCACTTTTCAACTTTAATCTTTTTCATAAACTTCACATTGGCAGCAAACAATTTGCGACCCCCCGCACCATCATCATTACCATCATCATCATCGTCATCGTCATCATCCTTCCAACCAACCCCCCGTGGAAACCCTGTTTAACATCATCATCTCGCTCTTCCTCTGGCTATGTCATTCTACCATTTTCCTTGTCGTCTTCTTTAATTTTGTTCGCAGCAAAGTTTTGCCGTTTTATTGGAAAACTTCTGCCGCAAAGTGTCGTTCCACCCAAAAAAAAGAAGAAGAGGAAAGAATGGCCCCACATAGAAGTAGAAGTAACTCACACACAGCATACAAGGCGTATACGCAATGTGCTCGCTTGCGCTCTCTCTCTCTCTCTCTCTGTTGTCGCTCTCTGTCCTTTTTCGTTTCTCTCTCGGCTAGAAGCGACCCTCTCTTTCACTCGCTGTGTGGCAGAAATTGCTTTTCGAATGTTTCTGACAGTTTGCAAATTGGAAAATTGACTTTTAACACACAAGAGCTTCAGCAGCTTAATAAAACTGTTTGCAACTTGTAGAGGGGCGGTGGCGGTAGATGTGGGCGGTGGTTGGTTAGGCGTGCTTGCTTGTTGGATTGTTGCAGTTCGACTTGATATTACACAGAGGCATAAGTATATGTTGTTGGTTTATTCATACTTCCGATTTTTGGTAGGTTGTTGTTAGGGACTGCGGTGGGACAAATGGTAATCAAGACTTCCGATTGAAAATACATACGAAATTAGTATAAAAGAAATTTAAACGTTCCATAAATATTAAAAAAATCTAGCTTAGATTGATTTACTTTTTAGTTTTAAAAAGTATTATCAGCCGAGTCGATTTAGACATTACTTTGTGTTTGTCGGGTCTCTAAAAGTAGGTGCTCTTTGGATGAAATATTTTCAACAATCTCTTTTATCTTTTAACTTACTTTTTTGAGATATCGGTTGGTCATGGAAAAAACATTATATATCGAAGACTGATATAAAAATCGATAAATTAATTTTGCGAAATAAAAACCATAGTTCGTTTTTCTATTGGATCTTTTGGAATAAGTTTGGTGTGTTCTTTGTGGAAAATATATATAAGACGATAATAATTTTTTATCTTATTTTTCGCTATACAAATATCCGGTAAAAGCAAAAAAAAAAAAATTAACGAAGTTATCGAAGTTATTATATTCGGTAGAAATACAAATAAATTATCGATATTTAAATATTAAATTTTTATGATTTTTATACTTAGCGAATTTTCGCCAATATATTGGGATATAAATGGAAAATATCTTTCTTTAATCCAGTATAGATTAAAAAGAAAACAAAGTAGAAAACGAAAAGAGTCGATCTGGAATATTTTCTTAACTCTCAATATATACATATTCATGTTTGAAACAAGAGTAGAATATTCAGATTTAGCAACGTTACCCATTCACGTTATCTCTCCCAATGGGGGGTCACCTGAAATCAGCTCTTGGGATCTGCTTACGAGTCGCAACTATGCCATGGCATAATCATTTTGCCAGCGACAGGACTATAATTATCCCAGTGCCGCCCGTTTGTCATGCGATTCAATCAAATTGATTGAAAAGCCGATGCCATCGAATGCACTTTGTTTGAGCTGGTTCTCGTTGGCGATAGGCGATTTAATTGCATGGAAAGCGAAAATATAGCCCAGCAAGTCCTGCAATTAGAGGCCCCGAGGCCCTAGGGGCGAGGCTGGCAAGGTTCGGAAAGGCCGGACAACCCGTTGCGTTCAAGGATATTGATAGCGGCGCCTAAGGTAATAAAGCAAATGCATACGCCGTGCCTGGGAACGCTGCGCCGCTCCTCGCGCAAGCTTTAATTCAATTAAAAAAATTCCTCAAAAATCCTGGTTAGGGGAGCCTAATTATATGGCTGTTCCCCGGCTGCCAGACAGCGACAGACACGGAGCATTCAGTTCGGTTCGGGTTCAATTCAATCCAGGGGCTGTCATAAATCCATCCCGACCTGGGTTGGACAATGCCGCAGCATGGAGTCCTTGCCCTGTTAGTTTATGACATGTTTTTTATTCCATTGTTGGCTTTTAGTTCCGGCTTAAGGACCTTGTACAGCGAAAGAGAGAGCGGGCTCTACCTAAGCCAGAGTCTCGGGCATCCTGTTTCGGTCGCTTTGTGTGCGATTCGGGGCAAATTAGAGCGAAGACAAAAGCTTTGACGACGGCCACAATCCGCAAGATGTTTTAATTAGTTTAAGAGCCGACAAGCATATTGATTTACACTCGATGCCGCCGCTCGGTCCCTGCGAAGCAGGAGACTATCAGGCGAGGGAGTGGAGGGAGCAGCAAAAGAAGCAGGATTGAAGTTGCTTTTAATTTAAAGGAAGCTTTATTTAAATGCTTTCGATACCAAGAAGATATTATCAATAGTCTGGAATTTTAAATAGTTTTGAAGTAATTTTTATCTGGAAAATCAAAAACGAAACCCCGCCTTGAAGCTCTTAATCCTTAATCCTTAAAAATTGTCCTTTTCAATTGTCCTTTCCAGCTTTCACACTCTCAAGTCTGCCGCTAATTATAGTTTTACTTTTCCATCGAGAGTCCTGTAATCGAAGGCCAAACACGCGACAAATCTTGATTCTGTGACAGCCGCAGACCTGGCAGTGCTGCTCCGCCTCAAATGTCACTGTGAGAAAAGTCGGAAAGGCGCTCGCAGAACGCCAAATGCCAATCCGAGGACACCCACTCGATCACAGGCTCGGGTTTCCTTCGGATTTCAATTGTTCCAAGCTAAGGCGGGCAGAGGGGGGAGGTCTGTTTGCCTGGGCGTGTTTGTGCGCAGACACGTGGCACCCTGTATTTAATTAGCTATTTATTTACTCGCTGACATGCCGGGCAGCATTCGGAGCGAAAGGAACGAGCGCACGCACAGTTAATAAGCAGTTAAATCGGCTACAAAGGACGACAAATACGGAGCTCCTGGCGGGGGTTGCTCAGCGCGTTCTCGCGTTCTTACTTCTGGTACTCCCTGCCACAGGGACAAATTTCTGTTGACGCATTTTTAATTTGCAACAGTCGAGGGCCCTAAGGGGAGAACGGTGACAGTATGGGTTTTGGAGTATAGAGCAGAGTTGCCACGCTCAATTTGAATAATTTCAAAGGACAAGTATATAGTATTATTAAGGTGCACTGAACAAAGACAGCTAAGTGTTTGTGTGAGAATATTACGGGGGCAGTTTAGAAATAATGATTGAAAACTATATAAAACTAAATATAAATATTAAAAGCAAAATACCCATACAAGTTTCTAAATAAATTAAAAGTTATTAGTATAAAATAATCAAGGATAATGGAATATACTAAATTATAGGGGGATTTAGGTTTATTTTTCTAGGTAATTTTAAGCTAGTAAGGACTCTTTAGTGCCTTCCTCATATTAATGTTCTTTTATATATTTTCTCTACATTCTTACAGACGTTGTACACTAGAGTTCCGATTACCAAACATCTCCTTAATTGACATTCCACTTTTAAACAAATTGTCCCTAAAAGCACGCTGAAAACAGGATAATGCCTTTATATTTAATGCGCTTTATAAAATGTCCAAAGTCTTTGAAAACATAGAAAAAACTTAAATGTTCTTATTTAAAAGCCAAGGCACAGGCAAGTGCTTTATAAAATGTCAAAAATCTTAGACTGAAATTAAAGTATTTATAAGCCAAGACACAGGCAAGTAAAAAAATAAAAAATTAATCAGAGCTTACTCTTGACACAACTCATTAAAGGTATATAAAACTTTATAGTATATTATTTTAATAAAATATTTTCCTTCCGTGTAAGGCTCCGGCATAGTTTTCGGGGGCTGTATTCAAAGTTTTTGTCCCCTCCCCACCTGATAACTTAATTATAATTTGCGTGCTCTCGAAAATAATATTGTTATTATTGTTATTCCACCTGCCAGCCGAAGCGAAAATTTGTTTAGGTGATTAATTAGCACGTAATCAACGTGAACAACCGGCCGAGGCCCGAGCTCGGAAAATTGTTTAAGTGTTTTGTGATTTATGCAGTCGCATTAGGAACTTGTTTGGGAAACGCATAAAACCAATTAGCAGGCAGCGGGAATTAATTAAAAGCGGAAAAGCGACCTCCTCCTCCGCGTAGGAGTTCCCCTTTGTGGCCCCCAATAAATATGATGTCTGAAATTATAATAAGCGGCTTGGGCCTGCCATAATTAGCGTATGTGGGTACGGTACCAGGTCTCTCTCTCCCCCCTGAGCGTTGTCAAAAATAAGCATTTATATAAAGCTGATTAAGTCAATTCCCGAAGTATCGCACACACATGTCCATGCCTGACTGACTGCGTGACGGTCCCCTCTTTTTTTATTCTACCTGTCTCCCCGAGTTCGATTCGGAAATTCACATTTCTCTGGTCGGAGCATTCTTTTGATTGACTTTGGATCGCAATTGGAGTCGTATTGTGGCTGCTAATTTGACAACTTAAGCCCGGGGCTCATTTAAACTGACAGCGCGGAGGAATCATCTGATGCAGATGAGAGTGGAACAGCGAGACCCTGATTACACAATCCAAAATCAAAGTCTTGATTGAAGCCCGCTTGAAACTGTAAACTGGATTGAGTGCATCCTTGACATCTGACTCGCGATGTAATGCAATAAAAACATAATGCCCGAAAGCACCCGCACTTCATCCTTTATCCTGTTGTTGTTCCTGTTGTTCCTGTTGCCTTTTGACTCTGTCAGAAAAGCGCTCGCCGAAGCGAACAGATGTGCAACTCATTACAAAGCATTTAGGCGTCAAAATTGAATAATATTCATAACGTTTTCATCAGCCAGGGGGTGTGATGGCTCTCCAAAAACAAATCCCACCCCCTTGTGCACTTGACACTCGCTTGAGTCGAGCAGCTGCTCTCCTGGCTGTTTTCTCAGAGAGATCCAAGGACCTTGCCAAAAGTAATTTACCATAAAAAAACGTCCTGACAAAATGGGAAATAATTTCATTGTAATTGTAATTGTCTTCGCTTGATTACATTGGTTTATATTTTTATATATTTCACTTTGCTCGAGGGGGAGTTCCTGAGAGCAAAGCAATCCTCTTCGTCAAGTAAGGCCACGTCCGGGGGTTGCAACCACCTCTACGAGCTCTGCAAGGACCCAGGGGTGATATGATTTATAATTTCATTCCGTTTGATTTATGCATTTATATTGAAATGTGTTGACAGGTTACGGTGAATTTGAGACAAGCGAACCCAAACTAAAACAAATCCCCAGCACGTGTCCCCGAACTCAGACTTTATTAGCCAGAAAAGCGCAATCGTAGCCAAAGTCCTGGCTAAGCAAATACAAGTACCGAGCACAAGGACACGTTTCGCAGCTTAAACGGCGGCAAGGATGCGCTGGATGTGCGCTAAGCAAACGCGAGCTTCACATAAAAGGCGGCGGCGGAGGCGGCGGCGTAGTAGGCAGCCTTTAAACTCTGCCCCAGGCTCAGACACAGGAGACAACAACACCCTTTGGCCGGGCCAGGACCAGGACAAGGACCAGAATGTGGAGATAGCGGCACAGAGCAAACTCAATAAGTCGCATAAAAGAATGAAATTGGATGCCATCGCAAACAAACACAAACGATGCCGACAATGTGGTCTTTTGCCAAAGATCCTTCGGCATCTCCGGCGTTCTCGTTCTCCCTCCAGCTGCCAACTGTTGGAATTTCTTTGAGCCGTGCGGCAACTGCGTCGTCATCCTCCGAATCACCAGTTCCCGGGTCCTTGGCTCCCGGTATCTGTGCTCTGCTCTTCTCTGTGGCTTTCAAGTTTAATTAATTGCGACACGGATTCGGCGTGGGCGTGTCCTGATCGGGAGAAGAAAGCCTTTTGTGAGTCGAGCTTCTAATGAGGGTTAATTGAAAGCGGCAAACTTCTGTGGGGAACCTGATTTTGTCTTTCCCTTCTGCGAAGCTAAATACTCAAATGTATTTCCAGTCAAATGTGTTCAATTAGAAAAAAACAAGGTTTTAAATTTCAAAAATCTATTAATAATTATTTACATAATATTTACAGTATCTAATAAACCCTATTGTTCTCTTCAATAAATAAATAAGTATTTAGACTTTAATTTTGATAAAGTTCCCTAGTAAAATAATCTAATAATATATATTTCCTTACACAATGTCTTCTTCCCTTCCTGCTCGACTTGTCAGCCAAATTAGCCGAATCATATCAAGTGCCTGAAAGTGTTTTCCAGCTCTCTTTGTTTTAGTTGACAGTTGATCAAAATACATTTTAATAAACGGCAGATGTGTAACACACACAAGACCCTAGCCTAAATATATTATATCCCCGTTTTGAGCATAAAACAAGGCAACCCCTAACCCAGTCTACCTTTTGTGACCTGACATTTATTTACCCTTGCGGTGGCTTTGTTTTCCCTGGCTTGAGCTCTCGACTCCTGCTCCTGCTCCTTATTATTGTTGTTATGCCAAGGTGGCATAATGTGTTAATTGCTCAGCCCACACCCACACCCACCCTCGCCCTCGCCCACGCCAAGCGGCACTTGAGGGCAGCTGTCGCTCGACTCTGATGCATATTTCATTTGCCATTTAATTACATCAACGGGAATGCCACGGAAAAGAAATGCAAATGTTCATTAACTGCTCTGGGCATTGAGCGGCGGCAAATCAGGACAAGTGCCCAATAAATATCCTTAAAAGGCACGGTCACTCCCCCAAATGCTCCAATGAGACTGAAGGTCCCTCCTGCCCGCCACAACAATAAGTTAAACAAGTTGAAAAGCTTTTTTCCACAATTTCGATTACCATTGCCCAGTGGGACCTGGCTACTTAGGCATTCAATGACTTTATTCATGCGATTTGATGACCCGCACAGGACATTCGAGGCTCCCGATGATGGCGATGAACGAGCTTGTTTGGCAGTCGGACCAGCGATCGTTTTCATTATTAGATTTGTATAGGATTTCATTGGGGGCCGGGACGGAGGCCCGGAGTGGGTCTAAACAAATGAACCTAATATGCATTATTATTATGGCATGTGGAAACGAAAACGAAAGCGCAGGCATCAACTACGTCGATAAAACGGTCATGCGAGCAAACGAATGCCAAAGTTGAAGTAAATATTCAATAAAAAATAATCGAAGCAGAAACCAGAACGGAGCGCACAACGAAATGAGCATAAAAATGTGGAAATGTCGTGAAGGGAAATCCAAATGTAAACTCCAGCACAAATTCAAAGGCAAAACCGAGGGAAGGCAAAGACGCAGCCCAAGTGGAATGCAATAAAAATCTATTTTATTTGTTAGTGAAATGACATTTTTATTTGTTTGCTGTTTATGCACATCCCCTCACAAGCTCACAAGCTCACTCACTCACAACGCCCCGGGGCTGTCTGTCTGTCTGTGTCACGTCACACATGTCGTATGAGCAATATATGCAGATAAATAAACTATTACACGGGATTATTATTTGCCTTTGGCGGAGGATATATTTTGACAGGTTTACGATATTTAATCATTTGACTATGCAAAATAATTGACACAAACTTTTGCTTCTTCTATCCTGTGTCTTTTAACTTTGTTTATTTTTGCTGCTAATAAACCCAATAAAAATGGTCGTTGCACAGGGAAATAGTCATGTTTATTTGCCTAACTAAACCAAGACATGCAGCAAGTCTGCCTCAGCTCCTCACATTTAGTATATATGTACATATATCCCATCATCAATCCATCCTTTCCCACTCGATTTGATTTGCTCCATGGCAAATTAAGTTTTAATTAAACTCTTTTGGCCCTCGGCCTAATGCGGCGTATGATTGAGTCGACTGGCGGCGGCTTTAACCCTTGACTGCGCGCCAGACAACCCTCGCAGGATAAGCGGAAGGATAACGCCTCGGCCCGCACTCAGCTCGCTCCTGTCAGTCGAGTAATCCAAAACAAAAGTAATTGTCATCTCTCCCCGGACATATGTTCCGGCTCTCAGGACTCCCAAGGTTCCTGCGCTTCAGGGGAAGCCACGGCTACACCGTGTTAATGATCGTCTGGCTGTGTGTTTTTTGGGGCGTTAATCTGCTGTTTAATTTGCCGGCTTAACGCGTTTTGTTTTGGTTACCATCGCCGATAATCCCCGGGCTTAGGCAACAGCTCAGACCCTTGTTCAAGGGTCGGCAAAACCACAAAGTGACACAATTTCAATTGGACTCCGATAGTTGGATAGTTTATAGCCCTGTCTGTCAACGAATATTGCCATTTAAACAACAATCAAACAAGCCACAGAGAAATTCATTCCATTGCCATACACAAATGCAAAATCCAATCAAACTTTTTAAACAAACATTTAGCAAATCTATTACAATGCAATGACAGGCCACCCAAAAGGAAGAAAAACCGACGAAATGTGGGCGACCAAAGCAAAGCCCCCGAAATGAACTCATCTAAACGAGAAATTCTATTTGGTGGATGGATAACTGGCTGGGTTTTTCGCAAAAAGAAACAACTCAGTCAACTTTGGTTACATTTCCCTTTTTTTTTTTTTTGGTCAGGCCTATGTGTGTCCAGGTGTGTGCTCTCTCTCTGTGTGTGTGTGGAAACTTAATCAAAACAAATTTCCACCTTCAACGAGCTGCACACCAAGCAATTTCCCAGGCCCAGTCAAAGAGCAGAAATAAAAAAGAAATGGAAAGGAAAGGAGTAAAAACGATAACTAGAACTTCATGCAAACTAACCGCAAATACGATTACAAACACACGGGGGAACGGAGGACGGAGGACGCAGGACGCAGGACGCAGGACGAAACAGGTAGGCGGGGGGTGTGCTGGCGGGTGCA
>VNJS01004529.1:0-22916 GCA_008042575.1 Drosophila watanabei
CCCCACCAACCCGAGGAGGGTTGATTGATACGACTCCTGGAGAGGACTGGTAGGTACACTGGTAGGGTTAATCAATGGCCAGGCCGCACGCACCGAACAGCTAGAAATTCGATTAGAGGCGATGTCAGCCAGGCACTCGCCTCAAGTGTCACTTGCAATTACCCCGAGGGTTTGAGGCAGGGGCCAGCCTTTCTAGGGTTAAGCGTCCTTCGGGCGCCGGGGCAAAGTGCATTCAAATTGGCTTAAACTAAGAACGTTAAGCGTGCAGCTGTCTAATTGTATTTGCCACCCTTTCTCGCCCAACCCTTTCTTTCCTGCAAGTAATGTAAAAGTGCCAGGGAACTTCAAGATTTATTAGCATCAAGATTAAAGCATTAAAAATTTCGCAGACTGTTTTTGCCTTACGCAGGCATTAAGGGGGCAGGGGAGGGGATTCGGGCGGGGGCAACAACTGCCCTTTTGGGGACTGAGAGGTGTGTTTAGGGGATGCTGGGGCTACCGGAGGAAAGTGAGTGCAATTTTCGCTCGCTGGTCTACATCATCAATTTCGCGTCGCTTCCACTTCAGCCTCACTTTTCCCCTTGCTGGATACCCTTGAGGGAAGTGATGGTGTTGTTTTAAATGGGTTTGAATTTTTATATATTTTTTTAAGTGTTTAAAATAGTATATAAATAATTTAAATCAACGCGAAGCATTTGAATAAAATTAAAAACTGAATAAAACTGTTTTAAGTTAAGCGAAATTTTCTAGTTTTCTCAATTCTCATTTAGGAACTGTTTGGGAATTATATGAAAACAGGATGAATATATTCATTTAATATAGTTTATTCAATAACTTTTTTGAGACTTTATTGTGTTTATGTAAATATGTCATAAAATCCATAATTACAGTAAGAGTATCCCGCAATTCGTTGCACTCAGACAGTGTTAATTTGTGGTGTTGCTGTTGCTTCCGCTGTTATTGTTTTTGTTGCGGTTTCCACCGACAAGGATGAGGATAAAGCGGCTCCTTCTGCTGCTTTTCCTATTGCCGCTGGCTGTTTCCGCCGCAAGTGGAGTGTTGCGCAAAAATATCAGGCACAACAACAGTTTTCGGATAGCGGCAACTACAGCAAGTACAACATTTCATTGCGCACTTTGTCGGTCAAAACTTTCGACATTAGCACTTAATTTACTGGCCCAACTTAATGAAGTCTACACTTGGCTAACTTACGCGAAATGCTTTAGCTACTTAAGGCAAAACATCCATCGTCGCCCGTGCTCCATAACCTCTAGTTTCGTTAAAGTTCTCTTCTTGTAAAGTTTTCGGTTTATAAATAAAAGGAACTTTAATTACCTAAAAAAAGTTAAGTATTCTTGTAAGTACAGAATTGTATTCCAATACTGTGAGAATTTTCTTGAGAAGTCATCTAATATCAGTTATATATGTGAGGCAACGCTATATATATAAGCACTCTTCAAGACCAACCACGTAGTAAATATATCGTTTTTCCCCGAAAATTATAATTTATCCGCAGGGGTTGCTTTATCAGAATATTTTTTCTTTATTTTTTTTATTTATTTAACCCATGTGCGTAGATAAGAGTTCGCAGCTCACAGGGGTCTGCAGTCAAAGCTTTGCTCAGTTGTTGCTGATTCTTCGGAGAGTTCAGTTAGTTTCTTTTTTGTTTTTAAAGTAAAACGTTTCGATCTATGAAACCGAAGCACGTGCGCATGGTCATTGCTCACATTTCCATAATTGTTTCCATCATTATCTTGTGTATAATACCCACCTGGGTGGAAAAGCATAAATGTTTGGAAATTTCTGTGTGGAAACATGTTTGCCTGCTGCAGATAGTAGGCGGATTGTTCCTATTTGTGGGCTCCATACAGGTGAATTATAATTATATATTTTATTAACTTATTAATCTAATTAATTATTATTTAGAACAATGACTGGCTGTCCGTGCCCTGGCTAGTGTGTGCCTGTATTTTTATCTACACACTGCTCTACAAGTCGTTATTTTATTTTTCCTACCTTGAGGGCAGTTTACTGATGGTGGTTCCCTTCCTTCAAATCATAGCTGGTGAGCTTCAGGTTCTTAACTTCTCGCATCCGTAACTAAATTTTAAACAAATCTATTTTAAACTCAGGCTGCTGGTGCTACTTTGCATGCGATGTCTTCCAGGACTTTCTCCTTTGGCACGGTCAGGCGAATCACATAAATCTCAGTAATTGATCGCATTTTTTCCCCGTGAAATGCAATTGAGCTGAGTGTAAAGGCAAATAAGTGTGAACATTGCGGTGGGCGAGGTGTGTGTGAGTGTGTTTGTGTTTTAAGTGTGTGTGCTTGTGTGCTTTAGCCAAAAGTAAAATAAGCGTTAAAATGTCAGCTAACCCAGTGGAAACGACAGACAGGGTTTGAGTCTGCCATTGTGGGTCTCTTCTGGGGCTCTGTGCGGTATCGTTGCATGCGTATTGCATTACCCACCTCGCACCACCTAGCACCACCCACCTTCACCCCCCTCTGTGTGTGCGGCACAAAGTGGCATATGAATAGATACATGTTTTGTTGCCTGTTTTGTTTGCCCCCCGCTCAGTCTGTCTGTGGGCTGGTTGTCGTAATCCAACAAGCAGACAGGTTAAATACACCGCAAGGACAGACCCAGACTCTCTCTCACACACACACACACACACGGGGGGCGGCTGCTGGAAAAAAGTGTGACAACGATGGGGAAAATTCAGGGCTTTTCCAGCGGAGATAGGAGAGACTGCGACTCGAGTCGCGATTCAGCTGGGAAGCAGACGCAGCCAAACAAACAATAATCATGCAACAATAGTGAGAGCCGCAAACAAATTGCTTTTCTATGTCTACACGGGCGTGGATGGGTATCTGTTTGCACTGCGATATAGGGGAACAATATATTTGAACTATAGATATTTCTATAATGTTGATATAAGTAACTATATAAGCATAACTAAAATGAGGTAAACTTAATTTAATCACATGATCAATGGTATCATTAAGATGTATTATTCATATAAATCTTTAATTTCAAGGAATGTACAATAGGTTTCTTATAATATAAATAAACTGTAGTTTATATATTAAATATGGCTTAAGTATATTTTATAAAGCATAAGCTGTCTTCTTTCGTAATCTCCAAATTCTCTGTCAGAAAAATATAAATTAAAAATATTATAAAGTAAGCTACGTCCTAAATAAGTCTGTCTTACTTTTGATAAGGCCTCTTTCGTAAATTAAGAGCTCTCTTCAAGATTATTCATATAAATATAAACAAAAAATATTATAAATTAATGTAGACGCTCCTTTTTTCCCAGTGAGTGTGTCATGTTCGGGTTCACTTGCAGATTAGTTTCGTTGCGAGTGTGTCTGAGTTGTTTTTTTTTCTCCTTTTCGTATTATTTAGTTGTCTTTTTTTGTAGACGCACAACCACAGAGAATCAAAAGCCGCATGGGCGTAGCCCGTGACACCTACCGAAGGGGTGCTGTGCCGAGAGCACTGGCAATTAGAATGGAGAGCGTAAAGTTTGAACCTGGTCCCTGCTCCTGCTCCAGCTCCTGCTCCTCAATCCAAATCCTGCGTCTTCCTTCTCAGTCTGCGACGGGCTTTTGTTGTCTGCAAAGTTTGCCTTTGACACAGGGTGCCTGCCTGCCCCGCCTACCGCCCCTTTCCACCTGCGATGCCTGGAAAATGGAATCCATTCATTCATATCTATGTGAGCCCAGTGAGTGTTAGTGTCTGTGCAGCTTGTTGAACAAAATTGAAAATTAACTATAAATTCTGTGTGGCAAAACATGCAAACATGTTTGCGGAAATACCTGACAGACTCAGGACCCAGGGGCAGGGAGCGGGCATGAGCATGGGCTTGGGGGATGGGGGATGGGGGATGACCAGACGAGGTGTCAAGCGTGGCAAACACCTTGGTGACACCGAACCCCCCATGGCACAAAGCGATTCATTGTTGCGAAATTTAATGCGAAAAATTCATTAAAAATAAAACACCTCAAGGGTGGCGACAAAAAAAAAAAAAAAAAAGAAAACAAATTACAAACAAAGTTTGAATCCACCGGGAGCCCAAATTGAATTGCCTGAAATTTGTGCGTTTTTTTCGGCTTATATATATTTTATTTTGGGGGTACAGTGAAGCCTTTCAAAGGTGCTAAGTACACGAGGGAGGTGAACAAGAAAAAAATGTATAAAAACAAGAAGCGTGTTAACCCTCGTGACAAGTTGTGGCTCAAGGGGTTTTTTGGGACACTCGAAAAAAAAAAAACGTTGTAACAGTATTCTTTTTAAAATAATGATGACATTCGTTTTTTGGGGAGATTCTCTGATGAAAAGCTTAATGCAAGTAAGAAGTTTTTTAAGTGTAAAGACAATAAAATAAAAACTCTCAAAATGAGATCTCGTAAACACTTGGATTGTTATTATTTAATTAAAAAGTTTAAGGGAGTTTTCTTGGATAGATGCAAATATACTTTAAACAAGACTTTAAAATTTCAAGATTTTACATATGGTGAAATATATATTTACAATGTAACTTAACAAAATGTTTAAATACATTAAAAATTGCAAAGAGCTCTATTTTATAAATATATATATTTTTAGCATATTCCAGAGATTATATTATACCTATTTTTAACAATATATAAAACAAAAACATTTCCAAAGAAAGTACAGAGTTTGACTTGCCTAAAATAATAAAAAGAAATGAAACCCAGACGGGAAATCAGGAAAGGGCGGAGTTATTCCAACGACCAGGAACGAGCAGGAACAATCAGCTAGACTTAACTAATAAATTTCCTTGAATTCCACACGCAGTCAAGTCGAAGCGGAAATCATTTAAGCTGCCAAATCAGCCAGCCAGATGGTTCAAACAAAAGCTCTTTCTGGCCGAGAGAAGGTGCGCCACTGGCCCTGGCAACCGAATGGCCATCTGGATGGGAACAGGACCTCGAGAACTGGCTGCAAAAAGAAAGCGATTAATATTCATTCAGTGTCGCGCGTATATCACTTTTTATTTGCACAGGGTCGCCGCTCCGAAAGGGGATGGATGGTGCGGGGTTAAGGAGAAAGAAGGGGGAGGAATCCTGGGCCAGGCGCCGCCAAGTATGCAATGGAATTCGGCGCACGCAGCAGCAGGTGAGCTCGTGTGGCTGCTCCACTTGCTGTGTGTGTGTGCAGGTGTTCGCGTTAATGTGTGTGTGCGACTAGGTGTGAGCCAACGCACAATTACATACAACAATTTGTGCTTTGTTTCGCCGTGTGTGTAGGTGTGTGTGTGTGTGTGGGTGGAAATCCAAATCACCAAAGAGCAATCGTGCAACAGAAACATCAGAGGCAACATGGCCAGCAGCTCCAAGACGAAGGTGTATACCATAAATGCACTCGGAGAAAAGTTTAGAACACTGTAAAATAGTAGTATTATATCTTAACTAACTAAGATTATTAATAATTATTTAAATACCGTTTTTTTTAAATAAATTACTAACATAAAAAGCGTTAACTTAAACCCCAAAAACTCCCTTCTTTGCGCTCAGTGTCAAGAGAAACCGAGCTGGCCTGCGGAAATCCAGTTGGCTTTGTGCCGCTGACACCTCCCCATGGCAGTTCCCTTCGGCCCCCCTCAACCTTCTCCCTCTCAAATTGGATGCCCAAAACATCAAGGCAGAAGAGGAGTGGAAAGGAAAGGAGCCGGGGAGAACCCCCAAAGGGGTGGACCCAACGTATGATACGATTGAGGGGGTCGGACCAGCTCTTTCGGTGCTCCGGCGTTTAGTTTTCAATGTGAAAATTGAGAAAAATTGCCAAACGAGTTGGTAAGCGATATTCTCGGCTCCGCCTGCCGTTTGGTCCGCTGCCAGGTGATGCTCCACTCCACCTCTAGCGCTTTCACTCCACTCACTTATTGTTAGTTTCGCTCGCTTTGTTTTGACAACTTCTCGAGGAATGTCCTGGGATCGGAGGAGACGCTGCGCCAGTCACAAAGGCGACCCCCGGTTTCGTCAAATAAAAGCTAGCATTTTTGGCTTCAGTTTACTTCCGTTCGCTTTGACTGCCTCTGGCAATTGGAGACCCGAGAAGAAGCTGCTGGCAGCCATAAAATTACGATCCAGCAGAGAGCAAATGACGCGAAACAGTCGCACGGACATGGCCAAGAGCCTCTGAGCCAAAAAGAGCCTGGCGCAAGCCAGGAGCAGGAGCAGGGGCAACGGAGCACCAACAACACGTTCTCTGCATAAAAATCGTGCAGGCCATGCTAAAAACGTTTATCCCTTTTAGCCCCAGTGCGGCTCTGCAGGAATCCTACTGCCAACTCCCCCAATAACAATGGCCGAGCAACAAGAGTTAGAGACACTGCCAGAAAAATAGGTCAAGGAAGTCAAGTCAAATAAGTGTGAACCATGAAGTGAACAACTGAAGACACAAAAAAGTACTTTGAACTGATTCTTGGAATAGCGTAGGTGTTAATTTATTTTCATTTTCGATCAATTACATTACTTCCTTTTTAGTTCAAAAATGGTTGTAGCTTATAATCAAGGAGAATATATTTTAAATTTGGCATTTTAATTAGACATATTTGAATTTTTTGATGATATCCTTCTTCCTTCCTGAATGTATACTTATACCTTATACTTTTTTCTCTCAGTGCCTGAGAAGAACAATTTCTTCGTCTTTAGTTTCAATGGCCCCCACGGCGGCCCAAAACCATTTTAAATGGAACGTAAGCTGAGACTGATGGCCGGCTGTGGGAAAATCGGGGTTTGAGGCGGCAGAACATAAAAAAAAATAACATAAAGAAGTGGTGAGTGAGGGGGGGATAAAGCGGCAGGTAGTCAGATAAATGCCGCATCATTGGTTATTTATATGCGTGCGGAACTCAGGTGGATGGCCCCAGGCCCTCGGGCGATATATTTATTTGATTTTATTGATATACAAACGGTCGTAAGTAGTGCATATCATCTATCTCGGCTAACGAGTGGCTCAAGTCCTGTCATTACGAAGGAGCCCGGCTCCAGGTGAAGTTCGACATGGGAAATTAATTAAATCGCATTCAAATGATTGGCTACGTGCCATTATTAATTCGAGCATAAATTATTCCACATGTCCTAATTCCAGGTGATTTTACTTGTGCCATTCAGCCACCACACCACACCGCACCGCACTACCTCGCTCCGCCCCTCACCACATATTCTGTGGTCAATCACTTGATTGGCTCGACTCACAGGAATTGATCTGAAATTTTAATGCAACACGTATTCGCACTTCTAATTTATGGCAATTAAGTGAAAGTTCTATAAAGGCCGAGCAAGGCGTTTAAGCCATATGTCTCTCCAGGCTAACCACACATATTAATAAAATGGATTAATTAAAACTGTGTGCCTGGTGGCAAGTGCACTGGCTTTTAGTCGGTGTTTTAATCGGATTGCAGTTTGGCATTAGAAAGAGGAAATAATTAACCTAACAAGACCTGACAAAGAAAATAAAGCTGGAGGGGTTGAAAGGATGCTTGATATAAACAAGAGATGAATGATATGATTCTGTCAATGAAACAAATGAGCCAAAGGATATTTATTAAATTAATCTTTAAAGTGCATACTTAAAGCAAACAATTAGTTGGATAAGGTTTTTTTTTAATAGATACTTTCTCAATAAAGAAAATGGTGTATTTTAGAGTAAGAAACTCACTGAAAATTCCGCCAAATATTAACACATTTATACATCACTATACATCAAAAACAATTATTCTTTCACTAAGGAAAAAAAAAATAGAGAATAAATTCAAAACTTATTAAATCATTAAGGATTTCAGCAAGTAAGAGTTACCTATTACCATAAAGTCATACCATTTTATATAAAATTTGTTCGGTCTATAAATATTAAAAAAATACTTGCCATTTAAGGTGTTGAGCTCTTTCATTATTTTATTTATTTTTCTTAGTTGTATAAGGGGTTACATCGTTATAATTCTCATAAAACTCAAAAGAGATTTGAAGTTAAAAAAATTTTAACTCAGAATGCAGACTTTTTAACCTAATAAAAACTTGTACTTGTACTTTTCCATATTTCCCTCTTTTAACATTAGTAGGCTGTCCTTCTTATCTAAAAGCTGTTAATTTAACAGCAACGCCAGCGCTTGCCGACGTAAACAAACTGTTAAAAAGCCGGCTCGAGTCGGGAAAGTGTTCCCGGAAAACTGTTCCCAGTAACAGTTAGAAACCTTGAAACGAAACTCGTTTTTCAACGAACTCCAAACCGAATGGCGCCGAGCCGAACTTAAAAGCCGAAGATAAGCACGAAAGTTCAAGCGAACGCTCTCTGGAGAGACTTTCGAGAGAACATGTTTAATTCGAACATGTTCAAGCTTAATCGGCAGCCTTCGTCTCGAGTCGGCTTTTGGGGGAAACCTATAAATACAAGTGCAGGCGAGGCATTCGAAAAAAAATTTTCTTTCAACAAAAGCAACGTCACGTACCGCCGCGGCCGGAAAACGGAAAACAAACGTAAAGACTGAACGCGGATTCGAGACAGAATAAACGGAAAATAAGCCAAGGCACATTTTCCGCTGCCAGCTGTTCTTAATTTTTTCGAATAAGCCAGATTTTAAGGGAAAATAAACCCGCGAGATCATTGTTTATACCGTACTTTTGGTGAGCGTGCAAGTGGAAAAGTGGAAAATCTCAGACAAAAACCTAGATGAAAACTCGTGAATATAAATTGTGAGAAGTGCTGCAAAAATCCAGCGAAGAATCGTCGGTGATTAAGCCAAGAAGCCGTTCGCTGACTGAACAGTTTCCAGTGAGGTGAATATACAAATCCGAGATCCCTCTGTCCTCCAATCAGAATCCCACCTGAGCGTTACCTGCCAAGCTTGTTTCACTTTGCATTACCCGCTGCCTGGCTGGCTGCTGACCAGTTGTTGATTCAAACCCGTTCTCAGCCAGGCTAAAAGGCGAAAAAAATACAGAAAAAAAACAGCAGAAGGAGAAGTTATTTTTGGTCATCAGTTGTTGCCATTTGCATTGCAGTGCAGCCAAGTTGGCCCATTCAGCGCATAAATTGCGAATGCAAACGGCCAAATTGTTATTGCCACTTAGAAGAGCTCTAAGCGCAATTCTCTCGCCTCTTTTTTTTCTTGGGGCGCAGCGGCAGTATCTTGGCCAAAACTGCAGTAACAGTAGCCACCTGGTCTCGCGACTAGCGCGAAAAAAAACGCTACCAAGACACAAAAGCTGGTCGACGAAAAGAAACAACAAAAAAGAGCCAGCGATTGCATCGCATGTCGAGGTTGTTTCGCATGCCCTTGCCCCCTTCAACCCGCCTCTGCATACCCCCCTTTTGGCCGGACAAGAACAACAACAGAAAGAACTTCAAAAGCACTCCGACCCGCCGTCTGTTTTTTGGTGATTATGAGCAGAGAACCGCTGCAGAGGGTTAAGCTCGGCGAAGAGAGTCGCGGGTTAAATGCCCTTTCAGTGGCTTAAAGAGTTAATATTGCATGGCAAGCAACGTATAAACCATTTATTTTCAAGAGGGGTTTGTTAAATCTTCTAAATATTTGCAGATTCTTTAGTTTATTTAGAGAATTACGGAAAGAGGGAATAAGTTTGTCAAGTAAATCGTAGTTTATCTTTATAAAAATGCTTAGCTTAAGTGTTTTTTTTTTATTATTACATTAACAACAAAATCATTGATAAGTATTTTAATTGTATGTTTGTTCTCAATAAGCACCTTATTTATGTAAATAATGTGCAGATATCGACATACATATCAAAATCGAATAAATATTTACTAGAAGCTTTAAATATTAAATGATAAAATAATTGATGATGCATGCAATTAATTAAAACTTTTTGAATTAATATATTTTTGCAGCTCGACAGTTTTATTTTTCATTTATTACGGAAGTAGTTATATGCTTTTAAATCATCAACATTTTAAGAAGAGTTTTATTTATGTGCAGAAATTAATTTACTCTGATGGATATCAATGTTGATAAAGATATATATTAATTGGTACAATAAATTATTTATGTATACATTCAATTAACATTAATAAGACTTGCATTTAAGCTTATAAACCTTTAGTTATATAAAGTTAATAAGAAGCATATCTCTACGAATTCTTTCAAGGACTTTCCTAATTTTTATTTCGATCTAAGCTTCTTGTAAAAAGTACTTAACTTTCAAGTTTCAAATAATTTGTATGTCATAACAATTCAGCAATCAATAATTTATCGTAATCAACAATTAGAGTTTCCTTTTCCAACTTAAAAATGCAAGGTTTCCGAACTCTGTGAGTATGTGAATAATTTAAACAGGAAGTAAGGTTTATTATTTCGGTAGAAAAACTAGAAATTATAAAGAAAAAGAGAACATACAACGTTTTTGCTGCACTTTATGGGGTTTATTAAACTTCCAGGAAAATTAACACGACTGTAAAACCATTGCTGCTAAGCGTGGAAAAACTACCAATTGTATTTTCCCCCTTTGGCCAGTTAGAGTATTAAATGCAAAAGGACGCAAAAAGCGTTTCAGCCCTGTTCACTCCGCGTTCACTCGGCACAAAAGAACCTGAGAAGATTGGCCAGAGCCGAAAAAAAGGCCAAGGGAACCTGGCCGAAAAACGAAGGAGTGCAGAAGTGGGGAGTACAGCGGCGGCAGTGGCAGGGGCGGCATGCTCAAAGCGTTTAAGCGCCTTTGACACTCAGCTGGTGGCATAAAGGAAGGGCCTGCCTTGGATTAGGGGTAGCGGGTGCCATGTGAGACAGCTGCCAATCAATGGCAGCCTAGGCCCATCACTTTGCGGCCATTCTGCTCGGTGGCATGTTGCATGTGTGTTACGGCAAAAAAAAGTAGTAGAAACCGAATGGAAAACGAGCAAAGAAAAAAACAGACGAAAAAGAAGAGGAATTCAAAGAAAAAGTGGAAAAACGTTTTCAGAAATTGTTCCGAACTTTCCCTTTGGTCTTTTCGCCTTTTCGTGGACTGAGGAAATTATGCGATAATGGGAGCCAAAGTTCATTTTCATAAATAGTTAAGTTCAAAGTTGGTAACATTCCTCGGCCGGAAGGCCAGTAAATTACCCACCTTGTGTACACAATCAATTGCAGGAGAGAGAGAGAGAGACATTTTCAGCTTATTAAATGGAATTAAGCAATTTCTGCGTTATTACCATGAATATTTGAAATCGAGGGTAAATACCTAAGCCAGGGGATTAGTTATTCTCGGTTATGTTTACTCGCCGCACTTTTTCCCTTATTGATTCTTAGGCGGCAAAATAATGTTTTCATTGCGTTTTCCGGCGCCTTCCCAGCGGAAGTGTCGTGTGGCTCAATCAAACAAATACTGGCATACACAGCTCACAGCTCGACACAACATGGCCGAGAAAAAGGAGCTACAGAAAAGTAACCAAATTACGCCTAATGGTTTTTTAATTGTAACAATAATTGCTGTCGCCATTGCATGAGCAAGGAGCAAGCACCAGGAAAATCCAGTGAAAGAGCAGCAATCAAAGCTGTTAAGAAGGGTAAAAGGGTAGTATGGCTCCTAACCCTCCTATTAATGAGAGCTCTTGGAAAGCATTTAGATGCCAGCAAATTACCAAGCAGGCATACAGGCAAAAAAAGTCAAGGGAGAGTCCTTGAAACACTGAAAGCTGTGCAGGTTAGCTTAATGAGGGGGAAAATCATGAAAAGAAGTCAGAAATATATTCTAGGAAAATCTTGGGCATACGGAATTAAAGGAGTTTATTTTAAATCTAGAAGATTTTATATTTTAATAATTAATTTCTCCGAGATCAGCATGTAGTTTAACCTATATGAGCAAGTCAAGAAGAAATCTCTGAAATCTTTCTATTTATTTTATTTTTAATATTATTTTTATGCAAATTAGATTATGTATAACTGCTAGAAATATGTAAATTTTAGCACCTGCTTTGCACTAAACCAATTTCTTTCCGTGCCTGAAAAACGAATCTGAGGTTCATGTTGCCGCTGCGCTTGCTGCTGTGCCCCCACATAATTGTGCCCCTTCATGTTTGTGACTCTTTGGTGTGTGTGTGCGTGCCTATAATTAAGGCCAAAAAAGTGCTGGCCTATGCTTTTCCAATGGCTGAAACAAAAGCCAGCAATGAGACGACTGCGAACCTTGAACTTGCTTCGCGTCTTGTTGATGTTGCCACTGCTGCTGCTGCTGCGTGTGCTTCTATTTGGGTTTTGTTTGATTCCATTCATTATTCAGTCGGCGGCAGTTGATTATGAGTGTTATGGTTTTTTCCTCCAGCTTTTCTCCTGCTTGCCATTACTTTTTTTTGCGTTATTTTGAAGAGCTGGCTTGTTGCTTTTTTGGTCTTTGGTCGTTTTTCGGTTAGCCAACATAGCCAGAAATGGCCAGGCGTACGTAGCATACTTTTCTGCGGTGGGTCCCAGGGTCGGGCCGGGACTCTAATGTGCGCCATTTTGGTTTTATGCGGGCCAGTACTGCTGCTGTGTGTGTGTGTGTGCGTGTTGGCCCATTTGCCCAGAGGTCATTATAGACGCTTGGCTCCGCTTGGCACGTTGTGGCCGCCAACTTCCGCTCTTGTTGCTCTTGATGTTGCTCCTGTTCCAGCAGCAAGTGTTGCTGATGTTGTTACTGTTGCTGTCGCTGCCGCTGCCACTTTGAGCCTTTTGGCTTTTGGCCGGGTCCAGCAGAGTTCTCTCTAAAGTGGCAATTTGTCTAGTTCTGTAAGCGCCTCTTTTAACGATAATGATGATTGCGCATTGTTGCGTTTTTATTTCACTGCACACGCACACTTACAGCCACTCGGAGTTATGTCCCAGGTTTTGTTCCTATATTCCTTTTTTTATCCTTCGTTTTTTTCCAGACCGTTTTTGCCGTGTGTTTGCTTAGCATTTTCCGATTTTCATACATTTTCCAGTCCCGCTCTGTCGCTCCCTCGGCCCCTTTCCCTTTGGCTCATTCACTCGTGGATTTTTATTATTTTTACTGGCATTTCTTATTCCATTTTGGCACAGTCGTCTGTCAGTCGTCTGTCTTTTGGTTTATGCCCTTCGCCTTCTCTCACTTTTCCTCCTTTTTTTCCCCCATTTTCGGTGGCTTTATTTGGTTGGTTTTGGCCGAAACGTGTCGTCGCCGTTGTTAATTTTTAGTGGACGAGTGGTAGGACCAGTGTTTTTCGCATTTGCTTTATTGGCCATGGCCGAAATGCAATCCTGTCTAGACGCTCGGCTGTCCAGAGAGGCTTTTCGAGGACATACGCCGTACACGCCCCCCAAGAGTCCCCTCATTTTATGTCCCTATTTGTTTTGGCCGAACTATTTTGATTTGATGGCACGAGCCTGGCTCTCGTGCTCGTCGAATTTTGTTTTGATTTGGCCAATTCGGCATGACTGGTCTCGGTTTGATTTATTTTACACATTTTTTTTACGCCCTGCTATTTGTTTGGTAAATAAATTCGACAAAGTTTACATATAATTCTTGTCAATATTTAACCGCACAAAATGCATTTCATATCAATTTTATTACGACGCTGCGTTCGTGTGTGTGTGTTTGTGTGGTGTGTGTGTATAAAATCAATAAACATTTTGCGGTTACCGATGGTCAGTGTCGTGGCCCCAGTTGACATCCATCGATGGCAATCTCTCTCCGGACTTTGTCCGACGGCATCAGCTGATTACTTTATCACAAAAGCGTAAAATGAGCCACGCCGAACCGGGGGGTCACCACGGGGCTGGAAGGCTGGCTGGCTGGCTGCCTGGAACACACACACATCACAAACAAACGCACACACATCGGGCACACACACTACACACGCTCACAGGCATAACTTAGCCGGCATTCACGTGCTGCACTGAATGACTTTATCGACTGCTAAACGTCGCTTGGCCATTTGATGCGGATGTCGATGTGCACACGTTTAACCCACTGGCGGATATTCACACAAACAGTTCACTGAGAGAAAATTAGGAGAGTAAATATAGGGAATAATTGAGTTCTGTTGGGATGATTCCTTAACGGAATTACTTCAAAGCAATTCGATCGCATTTATTGCAGAGTTTATTTATAGTTCCATGAAAAAAAAGTTCAACAGAAAATATAGTGCACTTTTATAAAAATAGGTTTATAAATACTATTTATAATATTTATTTAAATATAAAATAAAAAAAATATTCAGCTAACATTGACTGGGTTTTTAATTTGTATTATTAAAAGCTTCAGACCTTTTTGACTCTAAAATTAGTTTGGAATTATAAGGAAATTTTGTAAACTAGCTAGTCTCTAAAACTATCTAAAAAAGTCTTAGTTTAATTGCTCAAGATAGCTTTTTAATTATATTACTAAAATTAATAATTTAAATATAAAAGTTTTCCGGAAATGAACCAGTTGAGAATTATAAAAAGAAATATACGAGAATGAAACTAGAACTATGTACTCTTAAAAATAAAGCAAAACAAAATATAAATGATTATATTTTCCTACTTCTTCTAAAAAATAAAATAAAGTTATATGTATTATTTTCCTGTAGTTTAAAATTAGCAGCTCTACTTAATTTTTTTTTCAAGTGGACACCACATCGTGTAACACACACACACTGCGATAATTTTTCTGCTTTTGTCGTGTGCTCTGGGCTTTGGTCCTGGTCCTTGACTTCGCTTCGTCCGGGTCCTGAGCCCTCTAAATGTTTATTGCTTCATTCTGTTGCGCAATTTAATCGATGTCTGGCTGTTGGCCTCCGCTCCCCGGGATCAGGGGCAGCCCGGATACCCCCGGTTCCTATCCCACCCCGGGCCCGTAATTCGCTGATTTTAAAGAGCGGCTAATGTAAATCGTTGAATTATGGCAATTTACGATTTAATGAAACTTTACTCCGCCGGCAATCAGAAATCCCCGCTTACATACGCTACGTGTCCGTCACAATGGGGCTGGTCCTGGGTCCTTTTCTATACACAGAGTGCGACTCCCTCTTTGTCAGGACTTTGTGCCCTGCCCCCCTTTGGATTTTATCCTTTTAAGCAATTATCTTATAACACAATCCTGTGGGGGTCAATCCGTGCCTCATTTTGCGCTCGAATGCGCCGCACAAAGTATTTAAGTAACTCAAGCCGTTACCAACAAAACAGATTTGGCTGAAGGAGAGCGGATAGTGGCTCTGGGATTTCGGTGGGGGTTAACCCTTTTTGTGTGCCTGCCCTCCTGGATTATGTATTTGTGTTTATCTTCAGTTTTTGTCTGCTCCGCTCCGCTCTGCTTATGCTCTGCTCTGGGAGCTTACCACAGAAAAAAACACCGAGAAGGGAAGCCGTAATGAAATGCAAAATCGCTTAAGTTCGCCGGCAAGGGAAAACACAGCTTGCCCCGCCTCTTAAACATTTTCCCGCCCCCTTTTGTTGACAGCGTGTTAGTGCAAACTAAATGAAATTTTCTTCATGCCTCCTCTGCCTGGCTGTGGGTTTTTGTTTCTCGCTCTTGTGGCTCTGTGTTAATGTGCTTGGGGGTGTCTATTAAGGGTGCCCTCCATGTACATCACCGAGAGCAGCATCATCATCATCCTGCCCATCATCATTATTATCGTCATTATCGTTGGGTCGCTCATCAGTGTCATACGAGTTGTAGTGGAAACTGGCGTCATAAGCCCGTTTGTTACCTTGGCCCCATTGCGCCATTGTCCTGTGCATAATTGAATGCTCAGACGCTTTTCGAATTCCACTTCATGCATGTGGATGGTTACACTAAGGGAAAATTACCCTACTTTCTAGTTACCATATATTTCTTGGGTCTAACTCAAAGAGGTTTGCTAGGAAACCAAACTTATACTATGCAAGATGCTATGGTTTTTTATTTATTTACTTAATTTTGTAAAGTACAGCATTAGATTTATTGGAGCGTTGGGATTTAATATCTTTAAAGCTAGTTGTTTGAAAATTTAACTCATTTACATATTCCGCATTAATATTACTTAAAAATATAGTCTTTGGAATAACTTTATTGTTTCACTGTGATTTTTTTATAAGGGAAACTTGTGACTAAAGTGTGAGAGCTAGAAAAATCTGTTTTAAAACCTTCTCTCTAATATCATATAATATTTTTCATTTTTCTTATTCGACTTTTACTATAATGCGGTATCCATTTACAAAAGAAATTTCTGAGTTACACACTCTACTATATTTTCTCCCTGTGCACCGTGTGTGGGAGTTGCCTTTTCAATGACTTCCGCATAAGTGTTTAATTTCCTGTGTATTAACATGCTTAGCAAAACAGTGAAGAGTGTCCGGGGGCAAGGCAACAAAACGCAGTCCTGATGAAAAGGGGTTGCAAGCAGCAACACAAAACAGAAAAAAAGGGAAAATGAATGTAAACCAGAAAAGGTGCGTTTTCGAGGCCCCCCTCGGTGTGCGGCTGGCATAACGATTTGTGCCAACAAATTTATTTAAAAAGGATTATCAGCAGCTAAGCGCCATGCTGGCACACTTCAAAGGACATCACGCTTTGCCCCCCACCAAGACACCAACCAACCAACCCCATTGACATTTTTGGGGGGTTGGGAACAACAACAAAAACAACAAGAAAATAAAATAAAACAGAAACAAAGAGCAAACAAAACACGTAAACGCCGCCATGGCATATGCAAATTTCAATGTCAGACTCATGCCGCACAGTCTGAATTTGAATTTGAATTTCGAGTATGAATTTGACATTCAATTTTGTTTTATTTTCTTGGTGGGGGCAGAGGGGGCATAGGCTAAGTGGCTTTATTTTTGACGATTATGGCTGAGGACAGAGTTTAAATAATCAAAATTCCTGGCCATTTCAATATTAAACACAACGAGTCATGGTAATTCGATGCGCTCTACGGATATCTCTCCTTTTTTTTTATGACATTCCAGCGATAACCTTTGCTTAGAATGAACTTGATGACATTTATATGCCTTCAAGAGGGCAGGACTGGGTTGGGTTCAGTTCATAGAGAGTTTTAAAAATACCGACAAAAATATTGTAGCAACCGAATCTGAGGGCGTGAGAAATTCAATTTGTTGTCACGTCCATCAGGTTCAAAATAGAAGCGAGCGGCGGGGTTCATTGTGGAGCAGGGTTGGCATTTTCATGTTATTGAATACTTTAAAAGGTTTTTCGGCTACCCCATGGCATTCCGCCGCCTCCTGCTCAATTTTCACTCTCGTTTCTGTGAACTCGCTTCCTGGGGGGTTGCTCAAATTTTAGTTGAAACATTTTATTTGCTAATTGCTGGATATTTGCCGTACATTTCTCTATACATGTTATATATATGTATATATGTCTAGGTTTTTGGAAAATTTGTTTCTTGTCGAATGAGTGGGAATCTGCCGCCTGATTTTCTTCAATTTTGGGCAGACGACTGTGTGTGTGCATGTGCGGAAGTTCACACACGCCTGAACACTCACAGCCTGTCAAACGCACTCCTGGAAGAGCTTTTCCCTCTCGAACTTCTCTGGCTTCGCCGTGCAGTTTTCCCTTTCGCCGGGCTTGTGCTTGAAAATTTTCAAATTTCCGGATTGCCTCCGCCGACTCGCCGCCGAGGAAATTGTCTACGCATGTTTCTGGCACTTTTAAGAGGATATATTATGGTAGCGAGGCAAAGGATATGTGGGAAACTATTCAAGGCGGCTGCTTATCCATTATTAATGCACGATGCCAAAAGTGTTCGACACAAATTTGCAATTTGCTCAAGACTTTGGCGGGGGCGTGAATTAGCTGCCGAGCGATAAGCATTTCCCGTTCCCGCTTTCCCGATTTGCCGATTTTCCAACCCCCCGTCGGCAACGTCGACTAAATGGCATATGGATTTCCGTTGTCCATTCGTGCCTTATCTCGTTGCCAAGGGCAAATGTCTGTCTGATGTGATAATCCGCAGGAATTAATAAATAAACCATTAACAAATAAACTAGAGTTAAGCCCATGCACACAGCATTGCATTGTGAGCCCTGAGGGGGTTCCTGGTGACGGGGTGGCGGGGTGGCGACCTGTGGGGTTGGGGGAATGTGCGTGCCGCTGGGAAACCCTTATCAAGGACTCACCAACAGTCAGGCAGGTTCAACCCCGGACTTGAATTTCTGCAAACATCAGCAAACAAAGGCCAATGATGGCCTCAAACCAGAGACTCGCTCCTAATGTTTTCTGGACGATGGACAGTGGGGCAAAAATAAAGGAAATAAAATACTTTTGTTAACAATTAAGATCATGAGAATATTGAGTATATTCTGGATAGAAATATCTGTAAAGATTATCCTTAATTTTCTTGTATTTTAAGCCAGAATTTTGCTTACCTTAAAATATATCTAATTAAATTTTTAAAACTTAAATACAATTATTTCCTCTAAAGTTCAGCTATAAAATTCGCAGCTATTTTTAGATTTAAACCCTGTATTTTCATTTTCTCCCCTAGAGGTCAATGCTTGGCAATAAATTTCCTTCAAAAGGCGTGTCCAAAAAAAAACAAGAGGACAAAATGCAAATGGCATTTGTGCGTGGATACGCTGCGTGTGTCGCCTGAAATTTCAGTCAATTAAATGAAAATAAATGAATAATTGATAGTTTTCATGGCTTGCTCTCTCGCTGCCCGTTTCCACCTTGAACTAAACCTTGGCCAAATGTAATTACGGAGAGAGCCAGCAAAACCAGTGGAAGAATGTCATTTGAATAATTTAAATTGTTAGACGCGTTCGTCGTTCGTAGTTCGACGTTATACGTTCGATTGCCAGACACACGCTGGCCAGGGACCCTGGGCCAGATCCTGGTCCTGCTCCTCCTGGCCGGAGCCACAATGACGTTAATGACAGTGACGAGCGGTTGTTTGCCTCAGTTCTCGACCAAACATTCGGCGCAAACAAACAAACAAACAAACAAATGCACGCACGTACTCCAGGCGACACACACTCATACTCACTCGTAAAAAACAATCAAAATGCAAAACGGAACCTGGCTGACAACACTCCAGGGGGAGTGTGCCAGTGTGTGCGAAAGCACTGCAAAAAATATATTTAAAAGTGGGAAGAATAATAATACAATCATAAAACATATTTAACAACAAAGGAAGCTAACTTCGGAAGACGGAGTTTATATACCTCAGCCAAAAATGCATTAATTTTAATTTAATATGCTTTCTTTTATGCTTGTTTTTATTTCAAAAAATTAAGTAATTATTAAGTAAGTAACCAAATTTGACCAGAGATTGAATATGCTCAATAAATAACCAATCTTTTCAATAATTTTCTTCAATTTCTTGCCTTAATATGTATATATTCCTAATATAAACATAACTTTTCTTAATTTTAAACTCCCTTTTCTTTTCCCTAAGTGCACGTGCGTGAGCCTTGCACCAGGAGGATCAACGACAAACACAAATGGCTCCTGATTGCAGGCAGGAAGCAACAGCTAAGGGGATATGGCGGCATGGATCGGGGACCGAGCCAACGTTGGTCCTCCGTCTGTGTCTGGCTATGCGACTAGAATTCAACATTTTGCCGCCATTAAAATCAAATTGCACTTTCGTGCAGCACAGACCAGGGAGGCACAGACCAGATCCAGGAGGCAGGATACTAAGCCAGCCCAGAATAGGGGTGGGGTGGGAATCCGGCGTTAGACGGAGGTCACGAGCCGCGTCAACGTTTTTGGCAATTTCAGCAAAATATTCCTCTTGGTCTCGCTTTTTTTATGATTAATAAAAGCAAATGTAAATAGTCGCAAATAAAAGGCAGCTAAACGAAATGAAAGCAAGCGTTGCAGGGGCGACCTTCAGCGGGGTTCAGGTAGTACTGGGTGGTGCAGTGGGTGGAAAAGCATTCGGCATCTCCGATTCCCGCCCTCGAATCCGATTTCACCCTCTGACTAACTTTCGCTTAATTTCTATTAGCATTGCTGTCGCTTCGTTTTCATTGCTGCGGCACGCTCCGCAGGTTGCTGAGGTTACCCTGCACAGGGAGGGAGGGGGTTGGGGTGGAAAATCAAATGGAAGGGGTGGAAAATGGGTGGGGTGGAGTGGGGTGACCGAAGGGTGGCTGGTGGCTCAGGGAATGCAACTGTCTGCCTCGGCCTGATTGTTTGTATTTCTCATGGCACTCGATGTCAGTCAAAATCGCTTCGTTTTCATTAATTCCCCAAAAATTAATACAGTCGAGCGTCTCTAACTTAAAACGTAAAAAGACACATAAAAAAGTTGCTTAATTTTGGTAATAATTTTTGACACATTTTGGCAAAGAAATTGGTAGGGAATTTCAAAAAGTTTTAAGCTAAATATATAAACGAATGCATTGTTGGGAGACATGCTTCTTAAAATATTATTATGAGACTTGTATTAATCAAAGAAAATAATAAAAAATGTATATGCTAGCCTCTCAAAATTCGCCATAGGAAGTCTATACTGTATTTCCCGTTCCCTTCGTTACCCCCGAAAAAGAATGCGGCAGTAAATCCAACAGACACAACCATCGAACCCACCCACTCTGTACTGTTGTTTGTTTTACAACGTTTTTAACTTGTTTGCAGGGATTAGGTAAGCAACTCAAACAGGAACCGGAGTGCAGGACATTGCCAGGATGCAATGAGAACTCATAACAAAAAAAAAAGGAGAATACAAGAAAATAGACAACGACAGGGCCTGCCAATTTCCACAGGATACTTGGGGGAAAAGCGTAGACTGATTTCCATCGAGCAGCGCCGGCAACCGTTGCCAACATTAAATGCATCGAATTACATTTTCTATTAACCAACTTTAAGGGGGGTCGCCAAGGCGGTTCCTGTGTTTGGGATCGTGTGGCTACTTTGTGTGTGGAAATGCGGGAAATGTGGGAAATACGGGGGTGCAGAGCCAGAACCAGCTACTCGGTACTCGGTACCAGCCAGCCCCCAGAGCAAATGTTGCTCGTTTGTTTGCTGCTTGTTTTACAATTCGCTTTTTTAACGCTTTCGCGCTGTGATTCCTTCGTCCTGCCAGCGGGTCCCTGACATTGTTGTGCGGCGCCTTGAACCTTTTACCGCCACCGCGTCCGTCGTCCTTGCCCCTGTGCGCCAGCCATCCTGCTAACCCGTCTTGATTGCACAAGTTTTTGTACTGCGCTTTGGCTAAGAAGCCGCTGGCTGCACGCCGTTTAGGCCACCTTCTTCTCGTCCTTTTTGGCTTTAAGTTATGAAAAGTTTTGTCCTTGTTTTTCCTGCCTGCCTGCCTTCCTGCCTGCCTGCCTTCGTTTCTTGTTCTGCTGTCGCTCCGGCTGCTTCTTTAGCTGTTTTTTATTTTTTTGTTCCCTGTTGAGGTTTTTCCACGTATTTGGTTCCTCTTTAAGCGCACATTAATCAAAGTTTTTCGTTTGGCTTAGTCAAAGTTTGAGGGCATTTATAAGGCAATTGTGGAGCTCGTTTCGTTGGCCACGACAGGTGTGTGTGGGTGCCGGCTGCTTCTTGGCCCTGTTTCTTTGACGGCTGCAAGGGACATTGAAGCCATATGGCATTAGCTTTCGGAATCAAGAATCACGCTTAGGAAAATTATTTTAAATAGAATAGGGAAAAGTTGATTAAAGTTGAAGTCTTGAATCAGTTTAAAGCTTATGAGTTTTCTGATTTAATTACAGCTAAATTTATTAATTGAAATAATTTATTTAAAGTCGAAATAAATAACATTACATCCTTGATTTATTTAATCTTTTTCACCCAGTGCAGTTGGCCTGACCTGCCTGCCGCACAATAGTCTCCTAGAAATCCAGGAAAACTTTGCTGCTGTCCCAAACTGACCAGAGAGTCCCCTGCCGATCCCCTGTCAGCCGCCTTGGAACTCCCATTTTTATGCTGTGCTTGGCCAGAGAATGACTCTCGAGTCAAACGGGTAAAAGTAAGCTGAAAGACATTCGAAGGACCCGGCTGTCTGAAGGTTACCGCACACCCTCTGGCCCCCCCACACACACACACACCACAATGCCTAATTGTCTTTGGGCTCGACTGTGTCTGGCCGACAGTCCCATCCCCTACTGCTACCCCTATTTTCGCCGCCGCCGCCCCCGCAGGGCCTGTCTGAGTGACTTATGTCTGGCTTTAGAGAACTTTTTGCAGCATACAATGTTGCATTGCAAATTGAAACACGCGACGCTGCGCTGCGCTGCGCGATGCGGAGCGTTGGAAAAAAGCAGAGGAAAGCAGAGAATTTCCCAGACACATACAACAACTACCAGCATATGCATAAATAATAATGCACGAGCATACTTTAAGTGCAGCGTCTGCTAGGCTCAATGCTGCGATTCTCTGTCATAGGGCACTCGAAAAAAAAATATTAATAGCCTCCATAAATTAAGGAATTTCAAGGTGAACGGTATGTAGGGATTGGAGGATCTTAAGGATAACTTCCATCAGCTGGGGAAATATATATTGCAAAGATTAGGTTTTCTAAATCTGTAACTTGTTTCTGTAGATAAAGAAATCGTTTAAAATTTTAGAAAAACATCGAAAATATTAATAGTGTAAACAATATTAGGGATGCCATAGAAATTTCTGAAGATATCTAATAAGATATAACATTTTAAAATGCGCTAAAATATATTTTACCTTTAAACAATAATTTTTCAATTGGTACCTTAAATATTTTATTAAATGTTGCATATTTATAGATTTTAAAAGAGAGAGAATTCAAAAATATGTTTCTAGGAAAACTATAAGCATTTTAAAACTTCTTAAAACTGTGCTTAAAACTATGATATATAGTATTTTTAAGACCCTAAAATCATCGTCATCTTTTTTAAAAATTTATAAGAAATATAACCTACAAACGGTAACAGTCGCTGAAATCTAAAAGCCCATTCATTCTGGGCGATTTCCTTGGGATTTCAAAAGGGCTTGTGTGCTGAGTGTAGCCAGGAGCTTACCCTTTCCTTCGGAAAACCCTTCACTCGTC
>VNJS01004532.1:0-13061 GCA_008042575.1 Drosophila watanabei
CAGCGATCTTGCCCCACATGGGTTCGATGTCGTATTGCTGGATGGCAGCCACGCGCTCGTCTAGTGTCAGGACATTCCGTAGCCGCTTTTTAGCTCCAGTGCTGGCACTCTCATTGGTATCTTCGATCTGGAATAAAAGGTTCATTTGTGTATTATTATTAATTATTATAAATTAAAAATAAAGGGGGGTTGCACTTCGGGAGTGAAGAAGTGAAAACGTCTTATGGCGCGTTGGGCACTTTTTTGTACATCAAAAATCAAGTTTATCAAAGCAATGTGGGCACTTTTTGAATGGACATGAAGTATTATAATATAGAAACTCTATTCGAAGGAAGCGGTTTTATTTAAATGAGTAAATATTAGTAAATAGTAAATGAGATGAATGTATTACTGTTGGAGGTACATAAGGCACATCTCTGGTAGATGTACCAGCGATTTGAGGACGTACACTTTGTTTTACAAACGTTTGGTAAGTTGATAATAAATTTAACGATCTTCGTTTATCTCTGTATCGTTTACAATAATCTTTGTTCGCTTGTTTCGCCAAGTCTGACTTATTTGGGTGTTTCTCCCTGTATCGATTATCATACTCTTTTCTTCTTTTTTTTCTTTTTTCTACTTCATCCTCGTAAGTGGAGTCATCTATCGGGTTTTCGCTTTTTCTTTTTCGAGCATCATTTGAATCATCCGCATCCATTTCAAGACAAATCTATAATCGAAAAGAAAAATGTGGATTTTTTTAAAGCTATAATCGTAGCATATATATTTGTTCGGGCTTTCCTACTTTTTCGGCTTCCCATCATTTTTAGCAATTTTCCGACCGTCGATTCACGTCCCTAGTGAAATTCTCTACTAAATTGAGTATATTTTCGATTTTTCAGGTTTTCCTACTTTGCCGGCTTTTCGATCATTTTTAATTCTAAGCTGAAATGAGCATAGAGTTAATTTTCCTAATTTCCCGAAATTTTGAGATTTTCTGTAATTTTGTAAAAAATTTATCAACTTCAATAATTTACTTACGTGATGACGAGCAGCAGTTGTAATAATGTATACAAAATATAGTAATACTTTGTATTCAAAAGCACTACAACAATGTTTTTATTAATTCTATTAACACTTTAGATTTGTATTTTTTAACACAATACCATAGCAGCAACACAAGTCAAATGAAATATTTAAATAAATAAATTTTCCGTTTAATATTCATTTATAAAATACATTTAAAAAACTCTTAACCTCGTCTGTGGCGAAGACACGAACGAATGCCCATGCAAAGAGCGCGTATAGTATATATATTATTTATAAGAATACACGCGGAGTATATCTGTGTCTCATCTGTCGCGAGAAATGCTAAAAATGCGAACCCACAAAAGTGCCCAACGCGCAATAAAAAGTTTTCACTTCAACAAAATACAAAATAATATAATAATGTGATAATTAAAAATTTGTCAAGCTAGCAATGGAACTGATTTTAAAATAAACAAGCGGGCCCGGCGAATGCAGCGCGAATATATGTACATTTATAGCTTATTTTCTTTTAGTAAAATGTTGTCTATATTGAGGCAACGTTACTGCAGGACGAACCTGTGCATATAGGATCCTTCGTAATGCATTTCGTTCTTCTTGTGTTCGATTACGTCGCTGTTGTGCTTGACGTGTACGACGTCCAATGTTTGATCTTTTACGAGGCATTATTTAAACTAACAACTTTCACAAAGCTTACTTGATATTCTATTTTATTAGTGAAAACGATATGCATGTCGATAGTTTCGACTCGAAACCCTATTTAATTGAGAAGAGACTACTGTTGCCGTGGGTAGTATTGTTTACAGATAGACAAAAAATAACAATACTTTTTGGCTAAAAAACATTCGCCGGGGAATTTCAAACAATTGAACAAAAATTTCATCCAAATTGGATCAGACGTTCTCAACTGATATAAGAATTACAAAAATGTGCCCCTATTTTTTATACATATATATATAGGAATTCCATAAGAACTTACGATTTCTGATGATACTTTTTTCTCCAAATTTGAATTGATCTGCTGCTTTATCGTTATATCTTCAACTGCAGCCATTATCAGACGCTTTTTGCGCTCTCTATATTCTCTACTCTTTTCTGCAGGTGTTTTGGGCGGAGCTTTGGGACGCCTTTGTTTTTTAATTGCATTCTCCTTAACTTGCTCCTCATTTACTACCTCTTGTGTTGCCTCTTGTTTCTTATTTAAATTCTGAAATAAAAAATCCATATCATAGTCTAAATCAATATTTATTCTTAAATTAAAACTTACAATTTTAGAGTCCTTTGTTATTATTTTGGCCGCAGTTTGCAGACTTTTTTGACGCTCCCGATATGCTTTACTTCGCTCGGCAGCCGTTAGGGCTGGAGGTTTGGCAGGCTTCTTAATTTTTTTCATCAGTCTGTATCGCCGGGCGGCCTCTGCCGCCTTTCCCGCTGGAGACATGTTGGCAAACTCTTCGGTTGTAGGAACGATATCCCTATGGTAATTTTACAAAAATATTAATATTACCATATCATTTGAAAAAATTAAATATATATAATGGGTTTTTCGCTTGAATTAAATTAAAAAATTAAATGAATATCCTTAAATTTCAATTTATATCTCAAATATTGAAACATTAACAAAACTCCCCTTGTTTATATTTACCTTTCGCTAATGCAATCACTGTCACTTTGGTTTCCTGTACTTATTGAGTCCAGAACAGAGTCCTCTTGTAACTCATCAAAATTCTAAACAAACATTAAGATTTAGTATTTATTAAATTTAATACTTCCTAATACTTTTTAAAATTGTAATCATGTTAGTTTAACTTACCATTTCCGAGGAAGAATACATGTCAGTTTTACGCCTTCTTAATGGAACGCTACTGTCATCACTGTCAGTTTGTATTTCTTGGACAGAAGCCTCTTGTATGTAAGCATAATTCTGGTATTCCGCACTTTGAGGACTGGGCTCCTTGGGCAGGAACTGTTGGTAACGGATTTCTGCTTCATATTGGTCGGACTCTGGATCATCATTCATGGCATTTAGTATATTCGATAAAACGGAAGACGATGGCGTTGTTTCAGCTTCAGCGATTTGCTTAAGTTTTTTACGCTCTCTGTACGCCTTACAGTTCTCTGCAGGCGTTTTTGCTCTTGGTTTGGGAAACCTCAATTTCAGTTTCTCTCTGTACCGCCTGTTGGCCTCTGACTTCTTGCGCTTCTTTTCATCCGTTAGCCTACAACAATAACAATAATAATAATATTACGAGAACAATAACAAAACATTGTTATATTTACCATTTGCTATAGTCATCGTCAGACTCTCCGAACTCTCCGCTTCCTCGGCGATTTTCCTCTTGCGTAGATGCGTTTTTTACTTCTGTCCCTTCGTCACTCATTTTGTACACTAAAATTCGTTTCCAAACCGTACAAACAAACCAGAATCGGCGAGAGAGAAATCGTTCGTCTGTGGCTCTCTCACCATGACGCTTTTTCGTGACGGCACTATCGATATAAATCGATATTTTTTTAAACGTAAGTAATATAGTATTCAAAACAGTTGGCTTTATTTATTTTAATTAAATAATATTTCGTAATTAATATGTATAAATGAATTAATGACTTGTCTCATTAAGAATAAAAAGGTTACAATGAATATAAATATTAAGAATATATTTCATTCAGATCAATTAAACTTGAAATACTAATGAAAATCCGGCAACGTAATTTTAAGCATTTGTTTTATTATTTACAAATTAAAAGTTAAATATTAATATACTTACATAAAGCTGCTGCCACTGTATCTGCAAGATTGTCGAAGTGTCGCTCACTGTACTCACGTGTACTCAGAGTTTAAGCTCTTCCTCTCAGGGAGGTTTTTTCTCTCTTGTTGTGTGGAGGCCAGCCCCTCTCTCTTTGCAAGGAAAAATTAAATTCTCTTTGAATTGAATTGCAAATTATACAATATTTTGCTTTTGTTGTTGCACTATTGGGCACATAGAATCGGCTTATAAACAAATCTGCAGCAGTTTTTTAGGCACAAAACTGGAGCACACAAATCAAAATCAAGTGACGGTCAAATGAACTAAACACATGTTCAACAGTTAATATATACATATGTACATCTCCACTCTCCTCNAATATATATGTATGCATGTACATCCACTCTCCTCTCTGGCAATCTCTTGCAAACGGTTGCTCAGTGAAACCGGATTGACGAGTTGCGAAAGAGAGCGTTACGGAGTGCTACAATGAGTATTGTACAATGCTCTCCCGATCTCTCACTGAGCGAAGCTAAATAAAATATATGTACATATATTTGTCTGCTTTTATTTTCAGAGGGATCGAGAGCAAATAATGTCTGATAAGAAAGTGCAGAGCGGTTCTGAGCCAATAAATCTCACTCAAAATCAGCAATAACTTGTTTCTGCTTTCACAGTTTCCGATATAAATTCGTATATTTCTACCGCTTTAAATTTTAATAATCTTGTAGTTCTTTTGGTTAGAAAATAATAATACAAATATTTTACATTTCATTAACAATTTTTAATTAATATAATAATAATAAGATTAATGATCGGCAGCCTTTTTGCCCGCCTCGAAGATCTTCTCAAGCTGGGTAAGCAGGCCAATGGCGCGATAGTTCTCCTCCATCAGGGCAAAATCCTCGAGGGGCTTCAGCAGACGCAGAGCATCCTTGTAGCTCTCCACGACGCTTGGCAACTGTTCCTCGTTGTTGGTCTCTGGGCAGTGACCAGGACTGGGAGCAGGTTCTGTTTGTGGAACTTCCGCTTCTACTGCATCATTATCATTGAAGGGTTGATGTGGTTGTACGGAGTGATGTACCTTTTTTATTTTTAAGGTACACTGGTTGGAATTATTATCCATCTTTCGCTTAATCGGTGTCCTGATTGCGTCACTTCTATTGTCCTCATCTTCATCTTCATCTTTGATTTCAATCAATTCAGTAGGAATTTCTATGGCCACACAGTCATCATCGTCGTCTTCTTGGGGCTCCAAGTTTTCGGTGGGAGTTGCCGACGATTCTACTGTTTGCTTCCCTTCCACTTGCTTCTTGTTGGTCAGGGTTATCTTTTGATCGTGCCGGCTGCAGTAGCTGACGATATCGCGGAGGTCCAACGAGAGGGGGACCCGGCGATGGGTCACAGGAACACCCACAGAAAAGGTGAAGTTGTAGTGGTTCTTAAAGTGATTGAACCAGGTCTTGTCGGGGAAAAAGCTATCAATCTTTAGGATGTCCCTTAAACTAATGGCCACGGATCGCAGGTTGTCCATGTCGAGGCGCCCCTTGTGGTGCGCTTGCGAGCGCTGGATATACTCGTAAAGGCACTTCTCCAAGAAGGTGATCTTACGCTTCCGTCGCATATGGACCTCATCCGAGGTGGCTTGGTTCTGGCAAGAGGTGGTCATCAGGGTCTTTGCCCGATACAGCGGTCGTTCGATGCCTCTTTGATCACTGGTTGTGGGCGGAGCGGGCTCCGGAGATCTCGGCAGCAAATTGCAGGCCATGGAGGTGTGTCGTCCGCAGTATGACATGATGTCCCTTAAATCCATCGATCTCGGCGGTCTTCGCGTGATCGTAATCTGGCGATTCGAGAGAGTTATATTGTAGGCGGCCTTGAAGTGATTAATCCAGGGCTTGTTCGGCGTGAAGCCATCGATACGCATCAGATCGCGGAACTCGATGGCCCGATTTCGGATCATCTCCTCGTTGACGTCACTGTTTAGATAAAACTGGGCCCTCTGGATATACTCGTACAGGCAGTGGCCCAAAAAGTTCAGCTTCCGACGGCGCAGTTCGCTGTCCTTGGTGACCTGGTTGCTCAGGGCATTGGTGGCCTCGTGGAACGCCAGGATCGCCTGTCGGTTGGCCACCACGCTCTTGATTTGCTCCCAGCTGCAGTTGAAGTTGCGAGCGATTTTGCTGTACATGGGCACAATGTCATACTGCCGAATGGCGGCCACACGCTCCTCCAGAGTCAGCACATTTCGGATCCGCTGCGTTCCCCCAGAACCATCGCTCTGATTGTCGTCTTCATTCTGAAATTAGATATTGATTATTAAATATTTTACAATAAAAATAAATATTATATTAAAAAAAAAATAATAATAAAATCAAAAATGCAACCAAAAACTCAATATTTTTAAATTTATTTATCAGTCGAAATTTTTATTAAACCAATACTTTGTGAGCCACTGTACTTGTTACCCACTGTAGATCGAGTACTTACGTCAGAGTACATGTCCACTGGTTTCTCTTTTGGCTCGCTATGGACCTCTCTTAGAGGGTTTACTCTCTCTTTGGGTGGGTGACTCTCACCCTCTCTCTCTCTCTCTCTTTTTTGGGTTGAAAATAGCTGCGCATAAGATTAAAATTATACATTGCTTTGCTTTTGCTTAAAAAACCAATTACTTACTTGTATTATTGTTGCACTATTAAAAGCATATGCTTCCAAAATAAATTTGCAGCAGGTTTTTAGGCACAAGCGCACGCGGAATCTCCAAATCGTGTGAAAGGCGATCGAAGACTAAAACACATGTCCAACAGATAATTTGTATATATACATACAAACATATAAACAACCGATTCGCTCTCGATCCGAGTGTCGCTCTTTCTGGCAGGCAGCAAAACCGGATTGACGAGTTGTTAACGGCGCGTTATGGGAGAGAGCTCTCTCAAAATCTCACAATGTGTGTTTGTTTGTCTGCTTCTATTTTTAGGCAGATCGAGAGCAAAAAGAGCCAATTAAGAGAGCTCCCAAGAATCAGCTTTAACTGGTCTCTGGTTTTACAGTTTCAAATTAAAAAAAAAAATGTTTGCATTTATTTAACCATCTGGCTTGGAAATTAAATACAATTTAAGTTATTTTGATTTGTTGGGAGAAAAGAAAATACTAGTTGTTTCATTATTTGTAGTATAGTTTTATTTGTTAATATAAACTTAATAACTGTTAATAACAACCAAATACTTATACTTATAATGATCAATAGTAGTCGGATCCCCTTAAAGAACGTTATCGCTCAATCCTTTATCTTTTTAAGTAATGCCTGTTATCTATTTTTATTCAGGAACTGTGTTACCACAAAAGTAGTCCTCACTACTACCCTAACACTCAAAGTCTTCAGTTTTCGGTGAATTTATGAGGGCTGCTTCAACTTCAGACAAAAGACCGATGGCCCGATAATTATCATTTAACATGGCATACTCCTGCAGAATTCTCACGTGTGCCAATGCCGTATTTTTATCATCGATGGCTTTTAATCCATCCTGAATTAAGGCTACTTCCTCAAAGTCTAGAGTTTTCGTCTTGGCACAGGTTTCCGTCTGTAGATCATAAAGCAATGATTATACAATTTTATAAAATACTTTATTTTTTACACATGCCTCTTCTTTTATGACATCAGACATAATTTCATCGTTCATGGATGCATCGGGCGGCTAAAGAAATGAAAAAAAATAAATAGTGTTTAAGGTTTTGAGAAATAAAACTATGTTTCACCTCAATCTCTTCATTAAGTGAAGATTTCTGTGAATCCATTTGTGTTACACTTTCCTGCATTATGGTGAAGTCCGTAACAGGCTGGTTATTATGTATAATAAAATATTTCAATATATTAAGATTATAATGTAGAAAAACGCACCTCTATTTCAACCTTAATCATGGACTCAACATCTGTATTTAAGTCTGGTTTCCGTGTCAGTATCTATAAGGAATCATATTACTCGGCATTGTGAATGAGTAATTTATAATTATTTTATATATCGTAGGCTTACAGTAACGGATTTAGGAGCCGTAGCATTATTGATTGGCTTTTTCTTGGGAACTATCCTTACGCCATCTTGTACAACTTTATGAGCCCATTTTAAGCACACTTTACAATACTTGGGCAAATTTTTCTTATTTTTGTTTGCACGCTGAAGAAAAGCACATCTTTTGCAGCCTACGTTGTCCACCTGTCTATTTTCGATTTGCTCCTAAAAATTACGGGTTTTATGATTATTGAATAGGAACTTTTTATGGTAATTACTTTTGATTTCAAAGCCACGGTTTTTGGACTGCATATCCTATCCATCTGAAAAAAGATAATTGGAATTAAACTTTAACAAACTAGCTTTGCTTAGTTGAAAAAAAAAAAATAGTAATTCGATTCTCTTTACTTTCTTATTTAAAATTTTCGCCACGGCTTTATTAGATGCTTCCGTACCAGTCTTTTGTGTAGAAACCTGAAAGAAGAAATAGAATTCCGTTTAAAAATTATATTTTATATTTGAGTGCCAAAGCTTTGCTTGATTTAAATATTTTTGAATAAGATTCTCACAAACCTTTGGATCTACAGAGATTCTTCTTATGTTATTTCTTAAACGTTCCGGCACAACCTTATTAGTGGCTTCCGTAAAAGCCTTTGGCTTTGGTGTGGAAACCTGAAAAGAGAATTGGAGTTCGGTTTACAAATTATATTTATATAATACTTTTATATTAATACTTTTCTGTATTTCTTAGTTTGATTGATTTAAACATTAATGAATTAGATTCTCGCAAACTCGAGATATACAGGACTGAAAACACATAGACTCTTCTTACGTTCTTTTTCATATTTTCCGCCACGGAAATATTAATGGGTTTCGCATCTGCCCTCGGCTTTGGCGAAGGAACCTGAAAAATTAGAATTAAAAAAGTAGAATTCCTTCTGTATTTACATTTATCCGATTTGTGTTTCTTGAAACAAATAATAATGAATAAATATTAAACTTAAAAACTTAAGATCTACATAGTTAAACGATCATTATTCTTACGTTTTTTCTTATATTTTCCGTCACGACCTTATTGATGAACTTCGTTTCAGTCTTAGGTTTTGGCGAAGAAATCTAAAAATATATAGTCATTTAATTTGTTTAGATCTTATTATGTCATAGATTCTCGCAGACGTTTTCTCCTTACCTCTTTGCTTGCGTTCGCCAGCTTGCTACCGGTGGAAGACGTTGGCACCTTGACCTTGGCGTCCTCCATCTGCAACAGGCGAACCTTCCAGCGCTCGCGCAGATCTCTGGCCTTTTCCTGCTCCTTCACCAGAGCATTGATATCCTGCTGATGAGAGCGGATCTTGGCGGGATCGGTCTCCTGTTGGATAATGACCCTGAGAAGGGCCAACGTATTGCTCTTCTCCTGGCAGATTGTGTCTATTCCATGCATGTGTCCAACAACCTTTAGGATCTCGGCTTCCTGCAGAGCTTTCAGCTTGAGGCTGTACTTGGCCAAGAGTATGCGTGCCTGGATCTGATCCTTGACCTCCTTCCTCACTTGCTCCTTAATAGTCAAGCGCGTTGCCGCGCATTTCCCTATGCGGTGAGCGCTCCGCAAGCGATAAATCCTTGCGGTTGTTTCCTTCATCCGACGGGATATAGACAGCAGATGGGATTCCAGGCGCAGAAACAGAGCAGTATTCGGTGGCCGGTGCCCAGGAGGAGCTGGACCCAGCGCAAATATGTTTCTTGTCCTAAAGTTGTCCATTTAATTATCAGATTTTTGAGTATTTCATAGAGAAATATCTTGTTTATATATCGAGAGTGGCCGTAGTTCGGCTATGGTATTGCCGGACTGTTAGAGAGGTGTTGCCACTAAAGACTTTGTGGAGTTCGAGGCTGCCGGACTACTAAAATGATGCTGCCATTTAAGAGTTCGGGGATACGATGTGGCCAGAACGTTAGTGTGATGTTGCCAATAAAAACACAAAGGAATGCATGTTGCCAGACTGCTGAGTGGTGTTGCCAATGAAAAATAAAGCCCGTCCAAGAAACCAGGTATTACCTTTAGAAACTTTCTTCCACTTCCATTTAATTAATATTTACAATAAAACTTTCTTTTAAAAGGCTGTCAATTTAATATTTTATATTCCTAATTATTTACTTATATGCTTTAGCCGATGAAAGTAAACTTAATATTTTTTAAAGTAAATCTAAAAATACATAATTTATTATGCTATCTAGGCTCTAGTTTTTAGGTCTATTCATTAAGATATTTTCACGACTGGTCTATCTCAAAGTCCTTGGCCTTGGGCGGATACTGGATGGCATGTTCCGCCTGCATGAGCAGCCCAATGGCCCGAAAATTGTCCTGGATCATGGCGAACTCCTGGATGGCCCTCAAATGCCTTAACGCCTGCTCAGTGGTGCCAATGGACAGCTCTTCTTTCGTCTCCACGATGCTAACCTCAGGCTCGGCGGCATTGTACACCACCACGCGATCCGTTTGCGGTGGTTCCCCACGCATATTGTTGTTCCTTCTAATCTTTGGCTGCTGCCTGCCGGCGGTTCCGCTTCCATGGTCCATGGTATTCCGCTTGCGATTGGGATTGCGATTCACCTCGGCAGGTGGAACGACTGTCTCTTGATTGCCGCCCAGGATAGAGATCTCCGAATCTGCTTCGTCGTAGTCGTCGACGAGGAATGAGGCCATTGGGTTTGAGTGGTCGTAGTCATCGTAGCTCAGGACCACCTGCGTGCCAGGTGGTGCCTCGTCCTTGAGGATCTCAGCCATTTGGTCGTAGAACTGCCAGTTGGGCTGATACTGTGACCCGCGCTCCAGGTGCTTGTTCCGGATGCAGAAGTACGTCTTCTTCAGGTTCCTGAACTTCCGGTCCAGCTGCACGGCATCAATGTCGGTCATTCCATGATTGGTCAGCAAGGTCACCATCTCGCCCCAGACATCTTTGACCTTACGTCGCGGGTCCTTAAACTGCTCCTGCCGTTCGGTGTACAGTGTCAGCAACATTTCGGTGTACGTAGCTGTCCACTTTTTATCTCGAACTGCTTTTGTGGCAAGCATAACGGTTGGTTTCTGTTTATCTTTTTGTTGCTGTCCTACATACCCTTGATGTCCATTGTTTGGATGCACTTGCTTGGCAACCAACCCTCGAAGATTGAGAAAAATTAACGATTTTACAACGGTCTATGGTTTGTTTTCTTTATTTTGTGACGCCGTTTGGGGGAAGGTATCATGATCAAAACAGCTGTTACGGTATCGATACTCCGGCTATCGATAAGGTAGCACAAACTGGCGATGACACTTTGGCTACTGAACACTTTTTTCATTTATTTATTTTCTATTTCTATTTCATTTATACTAAAGGATCTGGTTCGATTTTATATTATTCAGTTAATAAGCTAATGTTCCACAGTTGATAAGCTCCAATGTTCAATAAATATGGTTTTCTAGCTTGAAAACTTAATGAAATCGTAGCTTGTAGTTAGGGGAAAATTATTATTCTGAAAACACTGATTTAACTGATGACCTTAGTTCTTTGAAACCAACTAAGCGCATCTAAGAAAATTGTACTATTAAGTATATGTTAACACAAAAGAAAAATTGTATCTAAAATTAATAATAAAGAATTCCGAAACCATTATAAATTTTTAGGCTGACGCTAAGTGCTGCCCTCTACCGGCAGGTTATAGTGCAGAATCCATAAAGTACTCTTAGGCAGCACTAGGTGGCGCTTAAAGTGCTGTAAAATTTAAATTTAAATCATTGCTAACAAAAAATCGAGATAATTTTAAATGAATAAAAACCTTTTTTTTTAATTTTGTTTATAAATTAAAGAAAAATTTGCTTGGAGGGTTATATTTATTGGGAACTATAAATATAACAGTTTACAACAGTTTTCCCCACCGTTATTTAAATGATGTTAGACTAAAAGTATGCTACAATTAATCTCCATTCCATGATGTAGTACGCCTTGAAGTATGCCATTAAAAATATTTGCAAGAGTGGCTCAATAATCGGGCACCATTGTAAGTGCATCTTTTAGGCTGAATTAATTTATTAAATGAAGTGAAAATATACGTCATATGTTTGTTGTTTTTTATGATGTTTGCTTAAACTCTGAGATAGGAAAACAGAAAAATCGATTTTTACATACAGGTTTATAATTTGATCATAATGAATCGATTCTCAATACAAACCTCCTTTCTTGTTATTCCTTATTCAATAAAAACCAATCGAGCGTATCCAAATGTCAGCGCTTCTGAATTTAATTTCCGCTTAAAATATAAACAAAATTAACATACGCACATTGCACTCAAATGTTTTCTTTTTTGGCATAAATATTTTCCCAGAAACACCTGGACGGGCAGCAGGGAATGTGTGAAAGAGTTGGTCAGCTGGGAAGATCTCAAGAAGCGCACTTCCGTTCTGGCCTAGATAATAACCGTGAAGCAGTAGTTGCAACCCCAGAAATGCGCTTTTTCCAGGTGACTTTTCTCTTATTTTTTTAGGGACTGCAGCGGAGCGCAACCTCGCTGAAGAGGTGTTTCTATGCGTGGGGGTTGTCTTCGGTCTCTTTAGACCCTGTAGACCCTGACTTGCCTTTAAAATAGGGCCCGAAACCAAAGCCAAATAATTGTTGCGCAACAAGGCGAAGCCAACTATTCAGTGATTTTCCCATGAGGAGTCGCAGTTGGACCATAACGCGATCAGCGGCGCATAAAATGTGGGAAAATCAACTCGGATATGATTGACAATGGGCTCGCATTGGTCTTTGTTGCCTCCTTCAGCGGTCTGCCCATGGCAATGGCTTCATTATGCCGGCCAGCTCCCACAGTAATAACACTTTCGGGCTGCCTGGCCTCTTGGAAATTGCACTTCGTGCTGGCGGTTTTCAAATTCATTTCGCCTCAAATGTGTGGCGTTGCCTTTGGGCACCCAAAAAAAATTAAGCCCAAGACTTAAATCTCAAAAACTCCCGCAGCCAGAGTTAAGTTGCACTGTGGAAGCCAAGGTGAGATCGCTCCACCATCGACCCAGTGGGTTTATTCTATCACGGATTATATTTCACTTCGGCAGCGCGAAAAACACAGAGGAAAACTAATAATTATAGTTTTTATGGTTTGTGGGGAACTAAATTTGATTTGGATTCATGTTTGGTGCTAAAAATTAAACGGAAGCTTTGAAATAATTGTATTTAGACATTGACGACTTTACTGTCAATAAGTTCAGACCTGTTTGTTTTTGTGGAGCTCAAAAAAAAAAAAAAAA
>VNJS01004534.1:0-21833 GCA_008042575.1 Drosophila watanabei
CCTCATCCCGTCGAAATGGATTATTCCGCACGGCTGTTTCGTCACGAGGCCCTAAAATACTGCTGGTCGGCGCAGTTGGCATCCTGCGCTCTGGTTCGATGATCGTTGATTCTGCTACTGCTGTTTTGACGGTGTCGATCGGCTTCGAGGAGATTTCATTAATCAAAAGTGGGGACAGAACTAAATCGTTCTTGGGTTTGGCTACTAGAAGAGGGTTAAGTTGAAGAGAAACGCTACCACATTGTAACGTTGCGGGCACTCCGCAGAGAAAGTCCATGCCTAAGAGTACATCTTCCATTATTTCGGGTAAAACTAAGAGTGGAAATTTGACCCAACGTTGGTCCAACTGGACTTTTGCGACTAGTGACTGGGTTATCTCCTTGCGTGAGCCTTCGGTTAGGCTGACTGGGTGCGTACCGTCCGTACGTTGTGCGGTGTTCCCACTCGTTGAACGACCCTTTCGCTCACGAAGCTTCTGCTGGCTCCTGTGTCTATGGTTGCGTTAAATACCCGTCCCTCGATCTGTACCTTGGCGATGATTCTGTTGGCTTGCACTTGTAATACTCCTTCTAATTCCGGGGATTCCTCCTTGTAGTCTCCGGCCGCTCCCCGAGTGGGCGAAGACTTCTCTCGTTTCCCGGGCGAATGCGACGGCAACATCCGTCAGTTCGTACTTCCACACTCCCAACAGAAAAGAACTCTGGGATTGCGGCACTGGTGTTGATAATGCCCTTCTTGCGCACAATTCCTGCAAGCAAATCTAAAATTTGGCACCATGGCCACGTTTCCTACCCTAGGAACAAATTCTGCGACCGCAGCGGCTGGTGCTCGTCCAGGTGCTCGCCCATCGTTATGGCGATTCCTCGGTGGTGCTGCTGGATATGACCTTTCGTGGCCATTTCTCCATGGCGGTGGCTGCAGTTCGGCCAGCATTCTCGCATGAGTCCCTGTGTCTCGATCCCGTGTAACTTCATAGTTTACCGCTAAGGCGGTCAGTTGTGGTTGTGGACTCGGTGCCCGTTGCTTCCTCTCGTTGAGCGCAGCCAAAATCTCGCCTTCACATTCCTGCAGTCGCTCTGCAGTGTCCAGTACATGATCTTCACGATTATTAAATGCGGCCTACCGGCTTCGCATTTCCTCTACTCTTCCTGTTGTGTCCAGAGAAAACTCCTTGAGAATCGCCTCCAGTTCCCGTTTGCGGAGATACGAAATCCAACGTGCACCCATGTCTGTGAAAAGTAATATCCACGAAGAATTAGAAAGATTGTCAATACGGCGGGGACAAATTTGCAGCGAGGGTTAAACGAAGTGAAAGAGATTCGACGGCGATAGAAAAAAAAACTGTAAATGTTTATTGGCGACGGGTTAGCAAAACGAAACAATGGAAACCGAAATAATGCGTGAAACGATGATTTAAATTTGCTCGACGTTGATTGCGAAAACTCAGGTCAATAAAAACGTGTTGACTCGGCGACGATTGTGTTCGAACTCTCGAATATGATTCCGTTGACTGTACTCGTGGCCGATTGCTATGTGTGGGAGAGAGACGACAATGAGAGTGAAACAAGATGGCTGCGCTGTGGGGAGTATAGATAAGCTTCACCCTGCCTCGTGCTTTTAAAATCTCGTGACCTGATTTGGTTCACCTATAGAGGACCCTCCTCTCTCTCTCTCTTTGCTATGCTTACTTGCTTATACTTGTATGTGTGGCTCACGCGGTATGCTTACCACGTGATCTTTTTTTTTCTGGTAACCTCGTGTTTTAGGTTATGTTCGTGCTTTGCTTATATATGTATTTTACGTGCGAGGGTATACTTGAAAAAAGTTCGCCCGAATGCTTCTCTTGCTTAATTTTGGGTATACTTTAGTAGAAGTTCTCCCGAATGATACCTGATACTTGTTTTGGGTATACTTTAGTACAGGTTCTCCCGAAAGTATGGGTATACTTTCATTTGGAAAAGTTCTCCCGAATATATGTCTCTCGCTTAAATGTCTAAGTCGCTGGTCTTCTAGGTCATACACGTGCGATTCGTCGCGCACATATATATATTCTTGGATTCTCGTTTTAGTTTCTCATGTCCCTCGATATATACCTCTCCTTGCATACTAACTTGGAAAAATAGCTTTTTGTATGGCTGAACCAAAATTTTTTCCTATCTCAAGGCAACCAAATGGGTCTTTAGGCCATATATTTTTTTCATCTCAAATTCGTAAGCCCCATGTCCCTGCTCGGGCGCCAAATGTGAAGTAGTTCTTAGGCTGGGGTGAAGCTCAGTCACTCCAGGATATGTTTACAAAAAATTTATAAAGACTGGACAATGGGTCTTCGATGAACGGTGGGCTGACGTGAGATGGAGGTTGTCAGCCACCGGGTTACCAAGCAGGAAAACTCCATTTTTGAGCGAAGGGGGATCCGCGGTAGCGCGTATTGGGTCTGGCTCATGGCTTTCGCCGTGAGGAGACCGAGAGGGATCGAGAGGGACGTTCTCTACCCGTTAGGAACTATGCATCTGCCAGGTGGAATCCCAACCGGCACTCGCCGTGAAGGTCGTCACCCTGGATGGCAAGTTTCGCCGTCAGCACTCGCTGTCGGCCCAAGTTATGCGACCGGCTGAGCCTGGCCCCGTACAAGTTTTCTGGATGTAAGAATATTTGTTCATCATAATATGGGTGGGTTTCAGTATTTTAGACGGGCGTTAAATACAAATTTAATCAAACTTCATTTTTCTATATTTTTGGATTTTTTTTAATCATTTATTTTCCTCAATGTATTTTTGTTTTCTCTTTTCCTTTTAAATTTTTATTCTTCGAAATTTTTCCAAAATATGTATAATTTCTTCACAAATTTTTTCCCAGTGTATTTCTATGTTTTTTGTTTATTCGCGAGGTTAGTTTTTGTTACGAATTATTACGCAAAGTTCGAGACTAGGGTTACATTCTGGCGATACCGCATCGAGTCCCGCCGAGATTTTGATTTGCACTTGGCCATATTGGCCGAACTCCCGGGCTTGCCACTCGTTGCGGTTTCACACGCACCACTCACCCGTTTCACGCCACGCACACACACACACACAAAAGCACCCGCCTGTTGGTTGCGTGCTCCGCCGCTGGTCCTAGGCCGGCACAAATCCCTCGCTGCTCCGCACCGGCTGGTCCGGCTGGTCTGCGTCAGCCGTCACTCGACGGCTGGGTTTCCGCTAAGTTGGCTCCTCAGAAGTGGAGGCCCGATGGCCTGCTGGTGGCTCCAACAAAACTCGCTGTTATTTCGATCTCACTTTTCTCCACGTGGAGTGGCAATCTTTTCACTTTTTCCCCCGATTTTTCCATTGCCAAGTTCTCGTGGCTTCACTTAAGAACTTCTCGAAGTTTCTAAGATCTCGTTTCCTCTCGCTCTTTCCTTAGGGCGCGTGCCAATTTTTGGGGGTTGATTGTATGGCGTGATCGCGTCCTTTTTCGCTCCTACATACTTATTTTGTCATGTGACCGCTGCTCGTGGTAAGTTGCGTTGTTAGGCTTGTGTGTGTGTCCGTGTGCTTCGAGCTTTTCCAGCTAGCGATGGTAGTTTTGCGGTGGCTTAGCTTAACTATCGTATATGGCTTGCGCAAGCCTTAAATCTACTTGAATTAATTTTAAAAGCTAGGATATAGATTAACTGCTTATTATTTACGTGTAGGGCCAAATCATTATAATTATTTATATTTATTAATTTATATATATATATATATATATGTATTTATTATTATTATATTTATTTGTGGGGGGCCGGCAGGTCCCTTACAAGCGTCACAAGAGAGACAGGATATTAAGTAGTTAAATTTTTCGGTAACTGGAATGCTGGCGTCTTTATGAACCAAAGTTTCGAAAAGACTGATGAAATTTTTAAACTCCGAATAGTTTCCCCTAAATTTTGGCAATGTCAAATTCGGAAGTCGCGCAAGAGTTGGTGCCACAGCAGCTGACCCAGTTCTTTCGCTATCGCTGGCTGTTTTCAAGGCAGATAACAGCGACATTATTTTAGCCTTGGTAACTATACATAGTTCTTCCAACTCGTCGCCAAATTCATCGTTACTATCGATGTCTTCTATTTGTTCTTGTAACTGATTTGCCTTATTAATTGAAGCATTTAAGTTTTCGAGTCAACATTTTAATTCTTCCTCCAAAATCGGAATCGATCCCTGTTCTAATCGAACGTTTAATCGGCTGAATCGGCTAAATCACTAATTATCAAATAAAACGAAAAATATATTAATAATTAATAATTAATTAATAAATTAATTTATTAATATTAAATTATTGTTCGAATAGTTTATTATTTTCTGATGAGAACGACAACGAAAAATTATTTAAATCGAAAATCAAATCACGCAGTATCAAAATTAATATTGGGTGCAAATGACGCTAAAAAAGGGTATACCCGCCGAATACAGGGTAGCGCATCACTTGGCGGTCAGCTAATCTAAGCGCGGCAAACGAAATGGGCCCAACAACAACAACGTTTGCACCGGTATACGAGCGAAAGCGAAAACGAAAACGAAAAAGTTCACCGCTGCAGCTGCTGTATATAAGGCTTATTTGTCTGTAATGGTGTGCGGCTTGGATTAACTTCCCAACTATTAATGCGAGTTTCAACGAGAGGGGGGAGAGGGAGCGACAGTGATTGCAGTAATACAATACAAAAATCAAGTAAATGTTGCGTACAAAGCGATTCAATTAGATAAATGTGTATGTATTTTAAGAGAATATATATGTATAATATAATAATATAATATATTATATAATAATATAATTTTCATGCAAATCTAGCTCTACTATATTGATACGTATGTGCCAAGAATTGAAAGCGAGGTGAAATTTTTCAGCAAAAAACAATAAACAAATATTAAATTTTCTCCAACTCGAGTTTTAAATTTTTTGCACAAAGACCTCTTTCTCCAGATTGCGGTAGGAAGAAATTAATTTCGCGACCGACACGAATATTGTTAATAACAAAATATCGCGCCGCGGGCAACAATTATTTGTTTTAATAACAAATACTTTTAAATGCATAGAAAAAAATATAATTTTTTAATTGCATTTCTTATTTGTATGTGTCACTGTCACATTTAATTTTTTGCCTTTTTTTATTTAAAACAATTCTTGTCCACCCGGGGGCGGCATGAAATTTCAAAATAGTTTTTTAGAAATAAAAACCGAAAAACGTTGGTGGCAAGATAATTTTATATTTGGCAAGACGATAAACGAAAAGACGTGCGCTCGATCTGATTTCAATTATGGAAATAGGGAAATTTCCCTCCCCCCCACCTTAAAAGCGCAGAACCTAAAAATTTTAATTGAAAAATATTCTCTGCAATACAAAAATGAAATTTATTTTTCGCAAGAAAACTCTTGTTATTGTTTTATGTTAAAATTTAAATGTTTCAACATGCAAAAGTCACATAGATTAATGCACGCATCAGAAGAAAGTGAAGATGAAGATGGATTAACTTCATCTGGAAAAATGACTACTACAGGGTCTCTGTCTGTCTACATACCTCTGCTGGATACCATCAAAAAAGATTTAGAAGCTCGTTTTTCGCCGGAAGTTTTGGATGGTTACCAATTGAGTGTGTTGCTCCCAGAAAAAAACTAGTTTAAAAAAAAAAAAAAACGAAATCGAGGATCTAATCAGATGTTCGATAGAAAGATTCTGAAATCTTATGGATGATGAAAAAAGCATAAAAAATTTAAATTCAAAGGCGAATTGTCAATATCAGCAGCAACAAAAAATTGAAGGCAGCGAAATTCCAACTTCTGCACTGGAAACATTAAAAAAAATTTTATGTCTACGTATTCCCAACAATCCACACCTATCTCGGAGTGTTCTGTACACTTCCCGTAACAAACGCGATCTCTGAACGTTTTTTCTTCCTATCTTAACATGGCTTAGGACGACCTTAAGAAAGACTAGTTGGATTAGCGTTGCTTCATACGCATTATGAAATCGAAATCACCTCCAAAGAAGTTATCGAAAGATACGCAAAACTTGGCAGCCATCGTTTTGCGTAATGAAACACGCAATGTGAAAGCATTTTTCTGTTCTCTGTAAGGTATGGATATGGTTGACTTCTCGAATATAACCTTTTTGATTACCTGAAAATTGGAATTGATAATTTTTGTTTCATTATTTTTACTGTATTTCTCTCGCAATAATAAGTTTGAACCTCAAATCGAAAGATAAATTCAATTTCCCCCCCTAAGAATCGTCTCCGGATCCGACACTGTATGTAGTAATGAGAGAATATAGAAGACTCTCTGCAAAATTTTATTTAGATAGCTTCAAAACTTAGGGACTAGTTTGCATATATAAATGAACAGACGAACAGACGGACGGACACTTTTTTTTGGGTTAAGCGAAATTGTATTTATTTAATAATAATAGCAAAAGACTGCTATAGTGAGCCATACCCTAACCTCTGACCGAAGAAGGGAGTGTTTTCAAAAGATGTGGTCCGACTCACATCAGGTGGGCAGAGGTAAGGATAGTGTCTTAAGACAATATTAGAATTTAAATCTAAGAACATTTCAACATGTAACAAAAAATAAAAGTCATTATACAAGAAACATAAAACGCAAAAGGGATCATGCATATCGAAATTTGTTTTACAAGTCTCAAAAGCGATAGGCCTGGCCCGAAAGTGTCGCGAAGGCCTGGCAGGGACCGAGAGACGCAGCAAATTTAACAAATAACTCGAAGAAACATAACCATTAATTAATTTGTGTATAAACATTACACCGTGGCAGGTGCGCCGGCCCTTCAGGGAGGGCAGGCCTAAAAGGCGCAGTCTGTTGATGTATGACGGTAGGCGAAGATGTGGATCCCAGATTAGACCCCGTAGAGCAAACAAAAGGAATTGCTTTTGTACCGATTCAATAAGGTCTGAATACTTTGCATACTGAGGTGATCATACGCACAAACAATATTCAAGAATAGGACGAACAAGAGAAATATAAAGTAGTTTTGTGGTGTGGGGATCATCAAAATCCTTAGACCATCGCTTAACAGAGACAAAAATATGATCAATATGATCAGAGAAGTTTAAATTATAAGTAAACAAAACTCCAAGATCTGATTCCGAATAGATGCGTTCAAGATCACTCGTCCCTGTAAAATAATTGGAGAGGAAAAATTTATTCCGATAAAACGACATAAATTTGCATTTAGAGTTGTTAAGAAACAACAAATTGTTAGGACTGCAGGACTGCATGTTCTTCAAATCAGTCTGTAGTAGCGTATGAGAATCAGACTTTATCAGTGGCAAACAGAGTTTGACATCATCTGCGTACATCATGACGTGGAAGTGTAAAACCACTTTAGGCAAGTCGTTTATGAAAATGCCAAACAGGAGTGGCCCAAGGTGGCTCCTCTGAAGTTACGTGAACTCGGTTTGAGAGTGAATCCTTGAAAGCAACTCTCTGAGTACGGTTCGATAAAAATGTTGCGATTCAATTAATCAATCGCAACATTTTTATCGAACCGTAATCAGAGAGTTCCCGGAACGGGAAAACCCAGAAGTAAAAGTTTTTTCAACAGTAGCTTATGAGGATTGCACTAAGTTTGGCAATCCCTCTGTAGTTTTCAATATTTGATTTACTACCCTTTTTGTGAAGAGGAATTATAAAAGAAAAATGAGAGCTGAAGGGACAAATGAAACAGTTTACACAATGGTTTACATAGCGCACTTTCACAATATCTCAACACACAGCTAGGTACAAGATCTGGACCCGAAGAGAAAGTAGGCTTGAATGTTTTAAGATACTGAAGAACATTACCTTTACATATAGTGGGCATAAAAATACAATTATGGTGCCGTAGAGAATATGGATACGATGAGGATGTTTCGAAACTGACAGATGAATACGTAAGTTCGCGATGTCAAGCCCATTAGAAGCGGATTCGGTATTGAGATGCAGACTTGATGGAAAAGTTTAAGATTTTCGTTTAGAATTCACAAACGCGTAAAATTGCTTAGGATTAGCTTGAAATTCATTTCTGCATCGGGTTAAGTAATTTTTGTAACATTCGGAGTTGTGAGTCAGTATGTCGGAGCGAGCTGTTAAATATTTGGCATGGTCGACTTGCAGCCCGGTTCTTCTGGATTTTTTAAAAAGTCTAGACTTCACATTTTTAAAATATGAAAGTCGACGGGAAAACCAGGGAGGCTTACGCGAGACGTCAGGAGAGGGAAACGTTGGAACATACATGTCAAAGGCAGAATAAAGTACGACATAAAAACACTCAACCATGTTTAAGGGATCGTCAGTAGAGGAGTCCAAAAAAAAAAAGTCCAGTCGACTGAAGATAAATATGTATTCATGTCGGAAAAATTTGCTCTGCGAAAGCACTGAAAAGTTGCTGGTTCAGCTACAGAGCATGGTAGTAAAGTAGCAGAGGATTCTAAAGTTATCTCCAGTGTGGGGTGGTAAGCGTCCTCAGGGCAGGAGAGATGGTCAATTCTTGAGACACAACCGTTGGCAAACTCTGATGCGAAAATTAGATCTAAGACTTTATCACATCGATTCCGTATAAAGTTCAATTGTCCCAATGAAACATCAGTAAGACCGTGAATTAAATCATGATGTGCAGTGGGAATGAGAACATTAGAGTCAGGGGTTGAAGGTTGAAGTACCCCAAGACAATAAAATGGTCATTAGCACCGAGATTAGAGTGAATAGTCTGGATTACAGATGAGTGTTGTAGGTATATATTACTGTCAGACCGAGGAGAAATGTACGAACATGAAACGTAAACAAACTTGGATACGAACGACAACAAATTCTAAAGAGCTATCTATCTCAGTTATCGGATCCAAATTAAAAACAGGCGCATTGGACGGTCATGCCTATAGGCAACATAGTTGCCTGCAAATATTTCACGTAAAGGCGATTAGATTGGCATCTAAGGAGACACTATTAACGTGCAGTTTACTGAGTTTTACGAACATTTTGATAGTGTAGGAGAAACGAATCCTTTAGTTTTTTGGAGGCCTAGTTAAGGAAGTCTGAGGCTCATGAGCCCGAGGTTTACTTTTATTCACGAATTCATGAACGATGGTGTGTTCAGATCATACAGAAGCATCAAGAACCCTTCTAAATAATACATCAGAAAGTGCAATTTTAAACGAAGATATTTGGGCACTGGCATAAATAATAAAGTAGAATACGCTATTTAAGCTAAGCTAAGCTATGGCATTGCACGATTCCCCCGGCTCGCGAGGGTCACACCTTCCGGGCATCGGCCAGATTGTGCGCCTTCAGCAGCGCATCGATGGCATCCAGATGGGCTTGCATTGGCGGCAGATAGCTGGTCATCACCTCGATGTACTCCGCCTGGGCGGCCCTTTGTCCCAGCAACTGGCTCCGTGTGCGCACCCAGCTGTAGATGATCTTAATTGTGTTCTGGACAATGAAGCCGTGGTAGGGCTTCAATTTGCGTTCGTAGGCATCCTGGAAATGCTGCTTCAGTGCCTCCTTGGCCCCGACATCGTTGTAGATGTTCTCGAAAAAGGTGCAAATGAGCTGGATATATAACAACTTTGTTTAAAACTGAACTTGGAGACAGCCAATTCGGTAGCAGAAACATTAGAATTGGAACTCAAATGGAATCAGAAGCGCTGGGATTGGGGCGGTAAATAAAAATTTGCTTTTTAGGTGAAACGCTAGCTAAAGGAACCGGTCTGCATTGGGCAACTCCAAAAATGGTACAATGTTGGGATTCAGGGATGGTGAATGACGGCGCTGAGACTGTGACCGCCGGAGGTATTATCGTCGAAGTTAGCATCGCCGATTAAACCATCGCCGGAGATACTACGCGGTGAGCGACCGGAGTCAGCAACACGTCGTTGGAGGCAGCAACATGCGATGTGGATGCCTGGTCGACGTTAACAGGCTGCAGATCCGAAGGTACGACGGGATCAGCCTGTCCAGATTTATGGGCGGATACAGCATCCACACCGGAGCCGTCGTCATCGGCCACGTGTTATCAGATTGATTACGTGGGCTGAACTGCATAAGGGGGGTGCTCGCTGGGTCTGAAACAAGCAAAAAGCGATCAGATAGGTTGTTTGGTAGCTTGTTTACCGAGTCACTTATCAGTTTTAAAGATTTGAAGTGATGTTCCGCCTTCTGGAAACGATTTGACAAATCCTTGAAGCCGGCCGCCAGCGAAAACTCCAGGGGAGGTGAAACTCCAGGTGGGTTTGCCTCATGAAAACCCTCATGTCAGATTTAATAAAAAGGCAGCTCGGGAACATTCAGTCCAATCCAATATGTTCTTGTATGCGATCAGTAATACGCCCCACACTGGGGCATTCTGCCGAAACTCGTTGCAAAAATCACTTTTTGACTTGTTGGAATGAGCCAAACGAATGATACCATTTAATTGGAAATTGATTATATTTTTTAAATGTGAAAACAAAAAAATTTAAAGATTTTTTTTTTTTTAATTTATAGAGACGCGCAAAGTTGACACAATTTTGAAAAAAAAAATGTGCGAAAAACTTAGTATGTAGGGCAAATTTTGTGTCATCAGAAAAGTTTATTTGAAATTTCATATTTTTTTAGAATTTTTTTGAAATGACACCTATTTTTTCCATATTTTTAAACAGAACATAGACTTCTAAATACGACGCCAGCGCGTGCCACCTTTCCTGACGAAATCAAAAAATCTCTTTAATATTTCTTAATTAATTAAAAAAAAGTTTTCATGCTTCATTTTTGAGCATTGTGAGATATTTGAAGTTTTGCCAATTTAACTCTGCGTTTTCATCAGCCCCCTAAGATACGCAACACTTTTCTTTATTGATTTCATGTTTGATTTTTTTTTTAATGTAACTATAGTTTAATTAAAAGAAAAAGAGTGACTTTGTCAAAAATCGTAATAAATTTATTAGTTAACATTACTCAACGGCTTCTACTTCAATGCTTTGATTATTTACGTCGTCCTCAACGTTCTCAAACAGAGCCACCATATCGGGCGAGTACGTTATTTTTACTTCCGGCATAGCTCGGACATGTCTCATAGAGGAAATTTTTGGATCCGATGATACCAGCAGCATATTAAAAATATCTTCATTTTGTCAAGACCTTAAAATTTTGCACGTATTTGAGTATCTGTACCTTTTATAATCTTTAATTTTAATTTAGTTTAAACTTCTAATTAGTTCAAGCTTATTTGCGCGCTTACTAAAACCACTTGGGAATTATAGAAGTGATTAACTCTAAGCTTGAACACGAGCTCAATGGTTGTAAGTCATAACGGTAATAAACAATAACAACAAAGCATTAAAACAAACATAGAACGTAACTAGAGTATGCCAATTGCACGCAAAGCGGTGAGCGCTGAATCGTTAAAATGTAGTTCATAGTGCGTCAAACTGAGAGTTTTTTTCTGTGTTTAACGCCGCACATTTTTAATTTGACTTCAAAATTATTAAAACTTTTAACATTTTTCTATTCGTTAATCAATTTTATTTATTATAAACTATTGTAGCAAACTTTTTTATGAACCTAAATATTTTCCTTGACCAAAATGTAAAAAACCACAAAATTCATCAAAAAGTTTGAAAATATATATATATTTCTTTTTAGCTTAATTAAACAATTTTTTTTTGTATATTAATTAAATAAAATTAAGTAAATAAAGTTAACATTAAAATTTGCGTAAATTTTTTTTTTTTTTTATTTTAAAGTTGGAAATTTCAAATTTTGTGTTTGACCCTCTTATGCGCCCATTTCTGGTGGGCGTGGCAAGTCCATTATTGCACCAACAAATTCTGTGGGTATATACTTTACAATGGTAAAGGTTTCAAAAAATTAGAAAATTTATTTCAAAAGTTATGATTTTTGCAACGTGTTTAGGCAGAATGCCCCACTGTGCGCCCGCCGTACTGCCCAAAATCGGCGCAACCAACATGGGCACTATTCTCACAGAGCCAACAGAATTTCCGACTGTTCGGGCAATTAGCAGCACTGCAGGTAGCCATAATTTGTTGAAATAATTTATACAAAATTATAAACACACAAAAAAAAAAAAATAAAATGAAATAATTTATACAAAATTAAAAACACACAAAAAAAAAATAAAATAAATAAAAACAAGAAAGTAAGCTAACTTCGGCACGCCGAAGTTTGTGAACCCTTACAGATTCCAATTGTATCAATTATAAGCTATCCCTATCTAATATAAAATGAATTATTTTCATATTAATAAAATTTTTACAGTTTTCCTTTTTTTTACAATTTTACATGTAAAGTAAAATTAAATTTTTCTCCACATTTACCGATCGTTTGTATGACAGCTATATGATATAGTCGTCCGATTCTTATAGAATTTACAGCAATATTCTGAAATAATATAAAATGCTTGTATCTTGAATTAAATAAATTATATTGAAAACTGACAAAGTTATAATTTTTTTCCTAAAAATTTCCCGACCGAACCTATGACAGCTATATGATATAGTAGTTCGATTTTTATAAAATTAAATCTAAATATCTGAAAGAATATATAAACTCATATCCGAGAGTTTATCAAGATATGTTATGTTATTTACGGATTTGTAATTTTGTATGTGATATAGTTGAGCGATCTGGCTCGTTCCGACATTTATACGAGTGAGAGTATATAGAAGACTATCTAGAAAGTTTTCTTCAGATAGCTTCAAAACTGAGGGACAGACAAACAGACAGACAGACGGACATGGCTAGATCGACTCGGCCGGTCAAGGATATATATACTTTATAAGGTCGGAAATGCCTCTATCACTGCATTGCAAACTTCTACCTGAAATTATAATACCCTGCAAGGGTATAATAATAGTGTTAATAATTCCGCGGCGAAGAAAACGGTCAAAGCAAAGGTCAAAGAGCACAAAAGTAAAAGCTTTATTTAAGCGCTGAGAAGATATGAGTTTGTGTGATTGTTCAGCGTGTGCAGAACACTTGTGACAACAACAACACTAACGCCATGCAGAGATAAGCGGTAAACGCAATGCAAAAAGAAAAGAAAGGCAAAGCGAGCTGATAAAGGTGTAAACACGAATTTGTTTTACGAGATTAAAGTCACTGTCTTTATTTAAAATAATCCAGATGATAGGAATCATGTAACCACTGATCCCTGCCAGTTTTTAAAAAACACTCCTTTGTAAAGCGAGACCAGCAAAATGTTTAAATTCATGAATAATATATAAAGCTCATAAACGAGAGTTAATCAAGGTATATACAAAAAGACAGTGAAACTATAATTTTTTTTATACAAATTTGCGGATCGTTTGTATGACAGCTATATAATATAGTCGTGCGATGCGGCCCGTTTTGATTTATATACGAGCGAAAAGACTTTCTGCAAAGTTTCATTAAGATATCTTCAAAACTAAGGGACAAGTTTGCGTATAATCGGACAGACGGACATGGCTAGATCGACTCGGTTGTTGATGCTGATTAAGAATATATATACTTTATAGAGTCTGAAACGCCTCCTTCACTGCGTTGCAAGCCTCTGACTGAAATTATGATACCCAGCAAGGGTATAAAAAGGGCACAATTTTTCCCGTATCCCACCAACACTTCACTCTGCAACCAAACCAAGATACTGCACTGCACTATGCGAAACGCTGGCCAGCCATTTAAACCCCATCACAATGGTAGACGATGGAGTAATTATAATCAACGAGAGCGCAGCTTAAGTCAGCACTGACAACGGCCCGAGATAGCTACCAACGGCTCATATCTTATAGCGTTCGAGCAAATGGCTTTCATCAATGGCACTACATACTCAACCAACGTGAATCTATAAGGAAAATACTGGGCATGGCGGCATCCCAGTCAATAAAAATCATCGGCCACGATCTAACGTTAGGCATGCCACTTCTTCAAATTAACAATCAAAACTTTGAGGTTGTCCAAAGGCTTAAGGAGGAAGTTGGTCGTCGTGGGAGTCAGCATCTTCATTAGCTGCTCATCCTAATCATCATGACGCTTAGGAGACGAGATACCAGGAGATCCAACAAGTCGATGTCAAATTGCAGATGACCAAGGACGGTCAAAAATATGGAGGAGAGAGTAGTTAACACGATTAATAAGTAGCACATAAGTAATTTTGGTATCATTCTAGTGTTTTTATATGCAGAATAAGCATAAACAGCTTAAAGAAGCTGGGTTTGAAAAATTTTTTTTTCGAAATTTTAAAGCTGGAATCGTGTGCCCATGTGTGCCCACCCTTTACTTTTTTTGCCCACCAGTTTCGAAAATATGGAACTTCGAAAATTTTCGAAAATGAAAAAGTTGACTTTAAAAAAAATTGTTTTTTGCAAATCACAATAACATCGTGTGCCCACCCTTTGGAATTTGGAAAAAAACTAAACTTTACGAGATATGAAGCTTTAAATATTTTTAACGAGTGCCCACCCTTTCAATATACTTATTTTTAACTAAAAACGTTTGTCCATCTCTTAAAACTAAATATAATCGTATGCCCACCCCTCAAAAATAATTATTTTTATTTTTAATTATTTATCGTGTGCCCACCTCTTAAGATTAAAACTTAATAATTTTAACAAAAAACGCGTACCCATCTCTTAAAACTAAATAGAATCGTGTGCCCACCTCTTAAAACTTAATATTTTACACAAAAAACGTGTGCCCATCTCTTAAAACTAAATATAATCGTGTGCCCTCTAAAAATAATTATTTTTGACAAATAACGTGTGACAGAAAACACAGAGTACGGTTCCACCACAACGGTGCTCCCGGGAATTTCGCGTTTCGAGTGGGTTATGGCAAGGCCCCGCGCGACTCTGGGTGTTTGCCGGCCTGCGGAGGCTGTGCCGAGTGTGCTTACCTGCAGCGGCTAGCCCCTGCGGCCCGCGGAAGACCCGGTGACTCCGATCCTCCAACATAGGTTTCCGCGCCGGTGGAGAGAGTGGTGAGAGAAATCCCTCTAGTATCGGGACCCCCGATTAACTCGGTGACGGTCAGAAGCTTCAGACCGGGATGCTTCAAGAAGCAGACCGACCACCCAGGCGACCCTGCTCACGAAATTGGGGAAGGTTAAGATCGGGTGGTGCAAATGCCCGTTAAAGGAAGTGGACGCCCGGCCGAAGTGCTTTAAATGCTTGGAGGTGGGTCACATCGCCAGTAGGTGCACGAGTTCGGCCAAGACGGGCACAAAATCGCAGAGTGCTCTAATCATGCAAGATGCTTTAGATGCACCAACACCCATTGGTGGCGTGCGGCAGAGATGGCCCTGCATCCAAGGCATGAAGGTGGTTCAATTAAACCTGTACACTGTGCGGCAGCACAAGACCTGCTGTCGCAGACAACGAGAGAGTATGGCGTCGATCTCGCGGCGTTAAGCGAGCCATACAAGGTCGGCTCTAGCCCTAATTGATCAGCAGATACCACGGGCAAAGCCGCCTTATGGACGTGTGGCGCAGGAGCCACTCGCTTGTCCCACGTGCTCGCCTCGAGCGGGTTTGTTCGAGGGATGGTAGGCAACTGGTGGGTCTATAGCGTATAACTGGCTCCTAGCCTTTCGTTGCCAGCGTTCTGCGATAAGGTGGACCGTCTGGCCTCGGATGCGAGAGGTCGACACCCGGTATTGATTGCGGGCGATTTCAATGCCTGGGCGGTGGACTGGGGCAGCACCTGCACCAACGCCAAAGGCAGATCCCTGCTGGAGGCCTCAATACTGGGGAGCAACATACGTTCTCCCGGGCCGGTGTAGGCTCAGTTGTCGACCTCACGTTTGTGAGCGGCTCAAAAGCCTCACAGTGCACTTGGAAGATCTGCGAGGTCTATCATGCCGCCATATTCTCCGACCTTTCGCTTCCATCACGTCCCTTTCTAAGGCCGTCGAGGAGCTACAAGGCGGACACGATGGATGTCCAGCGGTTCTCGGAGGCATGGAGAGCCTGACGATCTCTGGCGCAGCCGAAAAGATGACGGAGGATGTCATGCAGCAACTTCATGCGGTCTGCGGAGACTGCATGCAATCCAGGAGACCGCACAGCCGCCATCGCGAGCCGGTGTTCTGGTGGAATCGGTCGATAGCCGATGCCAGAAGTGACTGCGTGCGGGCAAAAATACGGTACCAGCGGTCGTATGGAACCCCCTCCTTCCTGAATAAAAGGCTGGAGTATCAAGTCTGCCGCAGAGCACTGAAAGCGGCTATCCGGGCTAGTAAATCCAGGTGCTTCCTCGAACTATGCGACTCGGCGGACCACGACCCGTGGGGCAGCGCCTACAAGACGGTTGTCAAGCGCATAAACTGCTCCAGACAGCTTGCTCCGCTAGCGACCGAGAGCCTAAGGAGTATAGTGGACCACCTGTTCCCTAGGATGGACGTCCCATCGTTCCTCCATATCAGAGTCTCCTTGACTGGCTTTGCTACGGTTACGGTATCTGAGGTACTGAAGGCAGCCGCAAGGGTCAAGGTGTCGAAGGCCGATGGCCCTGATAACATCCCCAACAGGGTCTTAAGGCTCGCGCTGTCCCTCCGTCCTGAGCTGTTTGCGGAATTGTTCTCCAGATGCCTGCTCGAAGGCGTCTTTCCGCGCAGATGCAGCGTCTTGTGCTGCTGCCGAAACCCGGAACGCCCCCGGACGACCCTGCGTCGTTTAGGCCAATCTGCCTCATCGACGGCGTCGGCAAGGTGTTAGAACACCTAATCGGCACCCGCCTTGAGAAGGCGATCCGTGCGGCAGGCGACCTTTCGGAAACACAATTTGGCTTTCGTAAGGCGAAATCGACGGTCGACGCCATTACTAAGGTGGTCGACATTGCAAAATTGGCAATCGCTGGCAAGCGTTGGAAAGGCGGTTTAAAAGAGTATTGCCTGGTTGTCACTCTGGACATCCGCAATGCCTTTAACACGGCTAGATGGGACTCCATCATGGAGGCTCTAACCAGTTTCGGAGTCGCCCCTTACCTCCTGAGGCACGCTGGAATTCGCCACTACCGAGGGTTCGGAATCGGTGAAGCTCTCCTGTGGGGTTCCTCAAGGATCCGTTCTGGCTCCACATCGAGGCCATTAGCTCGTGGCTGTCCAGCGTGGGCCTGGAACTTGCGCCGCAGAAGACAGAAGCCGTACTCGTGAGAAGCCGCAAGAAGGTCGAGACTGCTACGATTAGGGTAGGCGACGCATCGATTAGCTCGTCTAGATCGATTAAATACCTAGGAGTGATGCTGGACACCAGGCTCTCTTTCCGTGAGCACCTCGCGTATGCCAGCCAGAAGGCATCAACATCGCTCTGAGCTCCCGGATAATGCTGAACCGCAGAGGACCCAAGCAGGCTAGCAGACTCCTTCTTACGAGCGTGACGAGAGCAACTCTGCTGTATGCTGCCCCTGTATGGGCGCATGCAATGGAGACTCTCCTCGCCATAGAACAGGCCACCCTTTTTGAGCAGCTCCACGGTAGAGCCCTCTCGCTGGCTGAGAAGAAGCTGGTACGCTCTGGACCCACCGGCTCATCCCTAGGTTGGAGGAGTGGCTTGGTAGAAAACACGGCCAGGTTAATTTCTACCTGACCCAAGTAGTCAGCGGGCATGGGTGCTTCAGAGGTTACCTCCACAGACTGGGGGACACGGACAGCGCTGCCTGCACTTGGTGTGCCGACGTACTCGAGGAGACCGCCGAGCACGTAGTGTTCGCATGCGGGAGATTCGTCAGAGAGCGGAGGCAACTGGAGACGCATCTCGGCGCCGAGGTCAGCGTGGACAACTTGAGCACGCTGATGATAGCCAGTAAGGACAACTGGCAGGCCGTGAGCAACTTCGCTGCGGCCGTGATGTGCAAGCTCAGGACGGATGAGCGCCTTAGGAGCGGCGGCTAACAAGGGCCTTGCTTTTGCGAAGCATTGCTTTGCGGCCGCCCCGCGAAAGCCCTGTCCTGTTTATTGTTATTGTTAAAGCCGTTTATACCCCCAACCCCCTTGTAATTTATCCCCCCTACCTATTATAATAAATATTGAAAGAAAAAAAAAAATTCTCTTAAAAATAATATAACCGCGTGCCCTTTTAAAACTTAATATTTTAAACAAAAAACGTGTGCCCATCTCTTAAAACTAAATATCTTGATTATAATGAAGCAGTGTGAACAGTTTTCAAAACTGATTTTTATGCATTTATTAAGGTTGATATTTTTACCAGGCAAAGGGGTTAATATTTGTATATTGTTTTAAGTTTTGAGAGATGGGCACACGATAATATTTAGTCTTAAAAAGTGGGCACACGTTTTTTGTTTAAAATATTAAGTTTTAAGAGGTGGGCACACGATTATATTTAGTTTTAAGAGATGGGCCCACGTTATTTGTTAAAAATAAGTATATTGAAAGGGTGGGCACTAGTTGAAAATATTTGAAGCTTCATATCACGTAAAGTTTAGTTTTTTCCAAAATTCCAAAGGGTGAGCACACGACGCACAGTAGCGCCTCTAGAACAAAAACCGTTGCAAAAATAAAAGAAAGTCGATGTCGCAAAAACGATTTTAACCATAATTAATCGACAGAAAATTTCCCAAGGATTAAGAATCTACAATAAAATTAATTTTTTTGTAGATGATATGAGCATTCAAAGTTGAAAAATAATTTCATTTTGGCATCATAGGAGAAAAAATTGAAAATAGGTCGACTTTCAGGTAGCATTACTCAAAATGTAGATTACCTATCGTCATGTCATACATTCATTACCTATAAAATAAGCTGAAAAAACGACACTTGGGTTTGGGCTTGCAAAGGTAAATCGCTACCTTTCAGGTGTCCATTTTTTCCACTTTTTCTGGCTAAAGTAGTCTATATCTTCTGAAGCCGATGAAAGCCACCGAGTACACTATAACTACGACTTTTGTGGATATTTTTTGGACCAAAATCAACAATGCAGTGGCATAAACCAAAGCATTTCAGGGGTGAAATAAACAAAAATACCAAAACATCTGGTCTTACTTAAGCGCGAAAACACTTATTAGGGTTAAAATTTTTAATTTGTTCATGTTTTTTTTTTTTTTTTTGTATTGAATGAAACATTTTTCCCTTACATTGGTTTTTTAATCGTACTAATACAAAAAAGACAAAACAAATTTTTTTAGGGTCAGCCAAAAATTATTTGAATTATTATTATTATTTAAATTAAAATATTTTTTTTTGCATTCAAAATATTTTTATTTAAGCAAATACATAAAAATAAAGATAAAAAATTAAATACAAATTATTTTTAAAAAATTGTCTTCATAGAAAAAAATCTATTTTTCCACTTTGATACCCTATAAAAAGTCGAATGGGTGGGCGTGGCACATTATCCAATACAAATGTAAATTTTACAACAATGACCTGCCAGCCGCCGTTTTAATTATTTGAATATCTTATTTGGTTCAAAGTTATGATTTTTGCAACCTAAACTAAGAAAAGGCACTACTGTGCGACGCTATTGATTAAAAAAAAAAAAAAAAAAATTGGAGGCAACTTTTTGATTTTCGAAAATGTTCGAAATTCCATATTTTTGAAACTGGACGAGGGCAAAAAAAAAGTAAAGGGTGGGCACACGATTCCAGCTTTTAAATTAAAAAATTTTCGAACCCAGCTTCTTTAAGCTAGCATAAACGCCTTTAGGGGCTGTGCCTGGTTCCCATTGGTATGGTGAGAAACGCAGTAGTGTCAGCATTTTGCCTGACGAGCGGTCGTTTGCCGGCCGTACTTAGTCTTTGTAAAGATAAGTAAGTTCAGGTAATAACGGAGAAAGTTCTCCCACCACACGTCGAACATATACTGCGAGTCAGCCAGCGCACCATCCGGAGAAGATCTCCGTCACAATTCCTACCAGAGCTGCCGGCGCTGACGTCATCACCCCCCTTCTCTGCGGACTGCGGCGTGGGACAACCTAGGAAATATTTCTAAAATATAATATAAAAACATATACGTTAATATATTGAAAAAAATAATGTTTTGTACAGAATTGCGCAGCATACTATTTTTTAATATAAATATATATATATATATATAATATAAATACACAGAATAATTTTTATATTATTTCATTCCTATGCTAGTCCGGTCGACCTTAACGTAAACATTATGATGGGGTATGTATTCTTCACTCAGCGCGTCACTTTTTATAGATACGGAAAACTGCTTTAGTAGGCAACACATTGAATCACATATATTAAGTGACACTTCGATGGTAATAATATTGCTGTTTTCACATAAAAGATCGGGATGAGTAACCTGCACCTGCAATTTACATATTCCGTTATCTATAGTTCCGGATGATTGATCCAAAACCACGGCCTGATTTACAGTTTTTATTACCCATGTCTGAGGTGCTTTATCTGTAAATTTAAGTTCTTGTGAAAGACAAAAATGAAAATAAATTTTCATCTTTTCACTGAAGTGAAGGGATAATGTCTTAATCACATGGGGGAGTGAGTCGCTTTTTAATAAATATTTAGTTTCTTGTGCATCGGTTTCACTATTAGACGTTACTTGGCTGAAATTCAGAGAAAATGGTTGTGCCTTTAAAGTTTGCAGGTCTATTATAAGTATTGTATGTTTGTTTGTATCCGATACCAGCAGTTTTCGGCCATCGACATCTACGCATAAACCAGCTGGCTCATGCAGAATCAAATCGGTTCCGTCGTGGTTTTTGATTGGCAACGTAGATATGCTATTATCTTCTATATTAATAATCTTAATCTTATGATTATAGGTATCGGCTACATATACCTTATTATTAATATCGTCATAGGTAACTGCCAGTGGATGTTGAAGTTTCGCATTAAATAGTTTTCCATCCGCATCACCAAACGCAAACAGATTCTATGAAGTTAAATATCCATATATTAAAATAAATAGAGATAAATTTATTGAACTGTGTATCATCAGTTTATAAATTTAAATGCACTTACAAGTGGGTTCCGATCTCCTCCAACAACTGGCATCACCTTTCCATCGATCATTGACACTTTACGTATGCTAGAGCTTTCGCTGTCAGCTATGAACAAATAGTCCTTTGCCATTGCCAGACCAGATGGCTGTGCGAAAGCTGCATTTTGAGGGTAGGAGTTATTACGATTTTCTTCCAAACCGTTTCCAATCAACGCTACACAACAAAGGGGCTCGAATTTACGGAACTTCCACCAAATAATACCTTCGGGAAAATAGCCCCAAATTTGATGGGTGCCGGCCATCGAAATAAGCACAATAGGCTTTTCGGGCACTTTACGTTCGTCAAGATGAAACGACATATCCATATCTCTTGTTCGAAATATAGCCACATCCCAAGGAGATGATATAGGTTGCAGGTTGCCCATGCGCCCTCCAATACGTTCGCTTCCCTGAATACCTGTCCCAGCCAGAGTATCCACCTGCTTATTTGTTAAACTGATTTTTCGAAGATAGTGATTTTTGGTGTCGGCAACTATTAGAACATATTCGTCTATGAAAGCCACACCCTGTGGGCTATTAAAACGTGCTTCTATTAAATTTCCATCAACAAAACCAGCTTGGTAGCCTCCAATCTTGTGTTCTACCACCCCGTTCTTTGCCACAATAAGGATGCGATTATTACCAGAATCTGCAATCGCATATTTGTCGCCACATGGACTTCGCGCAATTTTAGCCGGAAAATGTAAATTAGATGCCGGGTATAAGTTACTTGATGATAACTGCAAAGGTAAGTTGCCGTAGTTGATTTTTCCAAGTCTTTGAAAAAATAACAGAGCCATTTTGATGAATTCTTGAAGAAATTTTCCGTGTCCCTCACCCATCAGTAATAACAAAGGCCGACCAGTCGGGCTCAAAACCATCA
>VNJS01004535.1:0-11941 GCA_008042575.1 Drosophila watanabei
CACAGTTCGTGGGACAATAAAGCGCCCAGTACAAAAGGTTATCCTCCTCCCTACGGGGAACCAGGAATCCTCCGTTCCTAAGAATTAGGGTCCCTCGCGTTCAATTTCCTAAGTGCAGCCTGCCCATACTAAAATACGTTCTTCTTTGTTTTTCTCGCAAAACAAGTTTCCCGACATGGCTCCTCGTCCTCGTTCCGCCCAGTCCTTGGAGAGCAGACGTACTCGAGGTATTCAATCCTACCGATGCCGAGTCTGCCGTGGAATCCATCCTCTTCGGAAGTGCAAGAGGTTCCAGAAATTGAGCGCTGAAAAGCGCCTTCGAGCAGTGCTTATTAATAAATACTGCTCAAACTTCCTCGCACACCAGCACTTAGAGGGGACCTGCCGCAGCACGGACGGCTGCAAGAAGTGCGGAGAGAACCACCACACGCTGCTCCACATCCACGAGTTCCCGCCGACCCTGACAGTACCACCTTCGCCTCCACCCGCACGCGCGCAGCGGCAAACCAGCCTCCCGGTCCTCCCAGCCAACGCCGATGTCCATATCGGGCTCTCCGCCGCGTAGTCGGCCAGCCAACGAGAGCCAACGACCGGAAGCCTCCGCTCCGTCCCCGTCGGTGGCCGCATGGTATCGACAGAAGACGGTCCCCATCCTCCCGACAGCGGCGGTCGTGCTCGACACCGGATCCAAGAACTTCACGACGACGGCGATGATCGAACCGTGCATGGCACAGAGCAGCATCGACCGGTCGCTGGCATCTGCGTTTCGGCTGCCTTTTACCCGAATGGGAGACGACGAGGTCTGCTCGGCGACTGTACGGTCTCGAACAGGCAACTTCCAGCTCGAGGTGGTCCTGAAGCTGGACCCGAGCCTACAGATCCGAACCCCTATTCGGGCTCTGAGCGACGCCGCGCGGGCAAAATACAATGACATCCGCCACGCGGATGAGCTGTTTCATCGCCCGGCAACCATCTCCCTCGTGTTGGGAGCAGATGTCTTCGCGAAGCTGGTTCAACCAGGAGGAAATTGAGGATGGTTTGCCCGTTGCTCAGAGCACCGTATTCGGGTGGATCGTCTCCGGCGCCAACCAAGAGGCTTAATGCAGAGGATCCGGTCATTGCATGCGCAAGGGGGGGAGAATGTTCGCACGAGAAGTGCGCTTAGTTTCGAGCGCCAGTGTGGAAGCAAGCAAGCTTTCTCTAGCGGTGCTAAAGCTTGCGCCCGCTCTCCCGCTTATTGGCCGTTCTCGCTCTCCCCCTGCTTTCTTCCTCTAAAGGGCCTCTCCACCGGCCGCCGCAATGCATTAGAAGTTTTTGTAAAGTTAGTCTTAAGCAAGATGTGTGAGAATAAACAAGTGATTTAAAAGTGAAACCAACGCCGCCCCGACTTCTGCCTCTTCTTCTTCTGGGACCTTCCAGCTGCACCTGCCACAACAACAAGAAGATCCCATCGGCCGCTGACGACGCCGGCTCCCACCATTGGAATCTATTCCGCCCACTCCAGCACAGTGGTCATTGGCAGAACGAAGAAAGAACACCTTGAGAAACTCCAAGAAGTACTGGCAAGACTACGCAAAGCAAACCTACGAATTAATCCGGAAAAATGCCAGTTCTTCCAAGACAAGTTGAAGTACCTGGGACATGTGGTGAGCGCACGAGGAATTCACACAGTCCCTGACAAGTTAGCCGCCATCAGAGAATTGCCAAGACCGACAACCACGAAGCAAGTGCACAGCTTCCTTGGAGTCGCCTCATGGAACAGAAGATTCGTACCGGGGTTTACGGAAATCGCGAAGCCGTTGTTCGACCTAATAAAGAAAGGCGTAAAGTTCGAATGGAAGGAAGAACACGAAAAGGCAGCTGACTGAGGCGCCGGTACTCACATGCCCAGACTTCACGAAAACATTTATCCTCCAAAAAGACGCAAGCAATTGCGGATTAGTAGCAGTACTCGCCCAAGAAAACGATGAAGGAGAGCACGTGATATCATATGCGGAAATGGAATGCCTCGCGATACACTACGGAATACACAAAGTGAGAATGTATCTGGAAGGATACCACTTCGTAGTAGTAACGGATTATCAACTCCATAGAAAGTCCATCAGGGCGAATGGCGGATGGGCACTAGCACTACAACCTTACTCGTTCGAAGTCAGGTACTGAAGGGGTAAACTGAACATAGTAGCCGACGCATTATCAAGAAACCCCACCGAAGAAGCTCATAGTACCGAGGTAGAAGAAGACAAATGGATTAGGGAGAAACGACTAGACATCCAGAAGAACCCGAGCCAATGGTCAGACTACTGCATCGAGGGAAACAGACTATACAGGCACCTACCATCATGGGCAGCGGATGAAGATATTCAACTCTGGAAGCTTTGCGTGGGCAAACATCAATGAGCACGAGTGCTAGAAGAAAACCACAAATCTAGGAGTAAGAAAGACCAAACATAGGATAGCTACCCGATACTACTGGCCAAGAATGCACCGGAATATCAGGAACTGCATCGACCGATGTACAAAGTGCCAGCAGTATAAGGTATCGCAACAACAAGCATCCGGGAATATGCTCACTCAGATCGCGGAGGCACCAGGAGAGACAGTATGCGACGATTTCGTAGGCCCACTGCCAAGATCAAGCCATGGCAACAACATGCTTCTAGTATTCATCGACAAGTTCTCGAAGTGGGTAGAACTAACCGCGATATGGAAAGCAACAACAGAGGTGGTACTTAAAAAATTTCGAGAGAAAATCTTGGCACGCACTGGCGCTCCGAAAGTGCTAATTTCCGACAACGAAGTCCAGTTCAGAAGCCACAAGTTCCGAACACAAATGCCAAAATGGGGAGTAACATGCGAATTACCAAGGATAAACATGGAAAAAGCAGCACAAGACCAAGCCCGGACGTATAATCTGAGGAAACGCGGGTGGAAGCCAAAAAAAAGGGGGACATGGTCTGGGTACGGCAACACCCATTGTCAAAAGCGTGCGACAAATTCTCAGCCAAGCTCGCACCGAAGTTTGAGGGCCCGTTCAGAGTATTAAACCTCGTTTCGCAGTAATAGCAGTCGTAAAAAAGATAGGGTCAAGCAAAACACAAAGGGCATACATGAACGACATGAAAATATACGTAGATGATCAGGAATTAACAAACGAGAACCCAGAATCTAAAGACACAAATCTACTTGCAAGGAACACGAACAAACACAATCAAAAAAGGAACAACAAAGGCAAATGAGACAAGAACCGACCAGGAACCACCAAGAAGAAATACACAGGACATACTGCAGACACCCGTTATAGATATGATATAAGAGCTCGAGACGACAACAGAAAGCCCAAGGACTAAGCTAACAACCACACCAGAACAGGAAATGAACACGAGCATGGAATACACAGAGAAGAACAGTAGTGGGACGAACAGTAGTGGGACAAACAAACCGAACAGACACCATGGAGGACACCACAGAAGATCGCTGAGTGGTAGAAGGAAAAGTCGTTATTACAACGAAGAATTAAAACTGGCAAAGGAGGGGGAAGTGCGCCGCCCTACGTCGCAACAGTTAAACACACTGTCGCCATACGGCATCGCCGGCGAGGAAATAGCGCGCCCACCCCTGAACAGCTGTTAATAATCGAGTAAATATGACCGATCTGGCAACACCGTCGCCTATCGACCATCGGAAATTATCGATTGTCGATCCTCGGCAAACAGCTGTCAGCCGCCTTTATAAAGCGACTCACCAACCAGTGCTATTTCACTTTTGCGGAGCAGCCGAGCAGACAACTGGTAGGTTAACAAGTAGTTCCCACGAGAAAGCAGTAGTATAAGGATCAGCCCTTGTTGGCGGACCTTAATAGCTAACACGACTAGGAAAAGTATAGGTAGCCACAGGACTAGGTCTGGCCCTGGTTGGCAGGCCTAGTTGAATAGACGAGAGGATTGGAGCTCAGCCCTAGTCGGCGGACTGTACATAGCAGGTTAGGTGTGGGGCGAGGTCTGGCCCTAGACGGCAGGCTTCGCGGAAACAGGGTTCGTCGGCGGTCAGGTAGCAGAGACCGGGATCCTGGCCTAGCCCTTGATGGCAGACCACGAATAGGGGAGGAGAGGAGTTCGGCCCTAGTTGGCTGACCTCGCATAGCAAGCGTAAGAGGGGACAAGACCCAGCCTTGGTTGGCGGATCTTGGTAGACATAGGGTAGCAGTGAAGCGTTAGGGAACGATGCGAGCTTAGGCAACGAAAATCGCTCCTTCAAAGGAACGTCACCTACGCCCTACGCGTCGTCACAACTTTCAACGGTATTCATACATCGACGACACACGCGCCACGCGCAGTCACGCTGCCCACATAGGGTATTAACAAGCCGCCTACACATACAGTCGCATCACCCGAACAAGGCATCCTCAAGCCGACTCACCGGGCACTCGTCGCAAAGTCGCACCACTCCCACGGAGTGCCGTCAAGCCGACTGCACATACAGTCGCACCACCCGAACAGGGTATCCTCAAGCCGACTCACCGCACACCCGTCGCGAAGTCGCGCCACTTCCACGAAGTACCACCAAGCCGACCAAACGCGCACCGATCGCGCTGTCGCATCGCCCACCGAGAGCATCATCAAGCCGACCAGACGTGCACATATCGCGCTGTCGCAGTACCCGCATTGGGTATATCTAGCCGACGACACACAGGCGTAACACCCAAGCAAGGGACAGCAGGAGTGTCCCCAGCATAGGCAGCAGCCAACCGGCGACCCACCAACGGAGTCCAGCTGCACGGACATACCCGCATCCAAGGTAACCGCGAAACGCTCCGACAACGACGCCGGATTGCACCTACGCTACTTTCTCTCCACAGGATTTATCTATACAAAGGCCAATAATGCGAACTTCAATTTATACCACTCTCATTGCCTTGTATTACTGGTTGTTTTAGGACACGAGGGGCTTGGACATATAAATTTCTGTACGAACCCCGACCCCGGCGAGCTAGGCCGTGCAACCCCAAAAAAGGGTCGTTACAATATATTAAATACAAAATAAAATTTATCCGCCCAAATTGAAACCGATGTTTAATAAAAATTATACCCATTCCTTAACAATAATAAACATTAATACATATTAAAAACACAAATATTATATTTAAATAAAGACAAAAAACAAAAAGTTAAACATCCAAAGCAAATATAAATATAGCTGTAATTAAATATATATTTGGTTTTTTCACTCCCTATTGGCATCCAAACATACATATATTTGGGCAAGCGCTATTCTGTGTCAAGCTAAACATATTTACAAACATACATACATATTGGCTAGCCTCGCGCTATTCTGCGCTGAACGGCAAACAGCTTCAAAAACAGATTTTCGTGTGGCTGCCTAAGGGCCCACATACATACATACTTACATTAAAATTTTTTCCTTTCCTCTTTGCTCATACAGCGTGCACGAACACCTGCACCATACATTCCCAACGGGCAAAGAACGGCAATGCCCTGTCGACGAGAAAATATCCTTCACCAACAATTTAAATAATATTAATTACGTTAACAAAAAAAATTTTTTTTTTTGACAAAAATATTTTTTTGTTAGCCGAATAATTTTCAAATTGTTGGAAAACAATTACAGCCCGCGTTAGCTATTTTCGAGCTTTTTGTTTTTGTTTCTTGTTTATTTTTATTTATTTATTTTTAAATAAAATAAAATAAAATAAAGATAAACTAAAATTACGGCAATAAGATTAAGCTAATTTCGTGATCGTGTCAGTTGTCCCCCAAAACCTCAGTGGCTATTTCTGGCTTGTTTTAGCTATTTTTGACGGGTTTTTTTTTTTCCATTTCCCGCGCGCTTCCAAAAATCCGAATTATAGCTAACTTCAGTTGCTAGTTTTTTTTTTTTTTTGCTGCTTGTTTTAGCTATTAAATTAGTGAGATTTCCCGTGCGCTTTCTCAAATCTGAATTAAAGCTAACTTCAGTTGCTGGTTGTTCACGCCAGGAGGAGGTGCCCTGTATCCCCTCTTCCCACCAAGCTTCCAAAAGGCTCGCCCGCTCTTTCGCTCCCGTCCGCCCGCTGCATTGTCATATTTCCTAACTCCATACGCTGGCTGTTGAGCTAGCCGTCGCTCGCCCAGAGCGGGCTCTCCGCTCCTCAGCACACCAGAACACCGCTAGCGGCTACTAATCTCTCTTCCTCGCAGTTCTACCGCTCTCGGTCGGGCGCACGGCCCTTCGACTAAGCTAAGGGCCTGGTCAATCTCCGCGCCTCGAAGCGAACTTCGGCACCGATTGCCTCCTTGGATCTCCCGCTCTCGATCTATTATTGGCGTATAGCGGGCGGGAGCTCAGCTCTTCTTCAGAGCATAAGTTAGTTACATGTATGCAGCCGAATAAAGCTGATCTGAAGTTCCTCAACGACGCCGCCGTGGGTATTTTTGCCAGCCAACTTCACTGTCAAGGATCTTTTGTGGAAGGATCGTCCCCCCACTAAACACTCTTGTTTTAGTTATTTTTTTGTCGGGTTTTAATTTTTTTTTTCGGTTTCTCGAGCGCTACCGGAGATCCAAGGCATAGCCAACTCCATGGGCAATTTTTTTTTGCTATTTCTGTTTTTTTTTTTTTTTTTCTTCGGGATATTTTGGTTTTCTTGTTTCTTGCACTGTTTTCTACGATTATCGAAATCAATTTTCAACATTTATCGTTTTTTTTTTTTGTAAGCTTTCTTCCAACTTGTGTAGGCCTTGCTATTTGCTATTTTTATCTCGTTTCTCCGTTCCACTTGCTAACGGTCAATCAGCGTTGCCAATAAAGCTGTTTGCCCGCTATATCTAGCTGTTTTCAAAAGCAAAATGCGGGACAAATTATTAATTATCGGCTAGCGGGAATATAGCCTTTTTAAATATTTAAATATTTTATAGTATTTTTTCCATTTAAATCATAAAAAACGTCGGTATGACAAAAGAGCACCACATTTTTACCGATTTTGAATCTAACTTTAAACCATCTCTAACAGGGTATTTCACAATTTTCAAACGAATCGCAAAGCGATTAAAAGTGTGGGTTTCAGCCGAGTTAACAATGCCAAAAATTTACAAACAAAAACCGCGACAGGCCTGGATGCAGGACCTTGCGTTTAAGGATTGACTAAGTGTTGATCCTGCTGATGACAGCATATGCTTTTGCAAATCCAGCATTACTGCTAAACTTTGCGACTTGCATGCACATGCAAGAGAACCAAACACAGGGTTTCGTCTTCTGCATTTTCCCAGACGAACAACATTACGTTTTTAAAAATGCCAACCAAATATCATTGAAGAATTTTTGAAGTTTTCTAATACAGCATTACTGCTAAACTTTGCGACTTGCATGCATATGCAAGAGAACCAAACACAAGGTTTCGTCTTCTGCATTTTCCCAGACGAACAACATTACGTTTTTAAAACCCGTCCTGCCAACCTAATATCATTGAAGAATTTTTGAAAATTTCTAATACAATTGAAGTATAAATTGTCTTTATATATAAAAATATTGTTTTACTACTATAGCGGTAATTTTTAGCTTTCATAAAAATTTTCTGGCTGTTTCTAGCTTTTTTTAAGGGTTAGATTAGCTCTTTTATGCCCTGAAGAGTTGCCAACACTGCGGTCAAGGCATATGTGCATCCACATACATACATACATACATACGTGTGACAACTTATGCATATACGAATTCCGTGCAAATCCGTCTCCGCAAACAAACAAACAAACTTGTGTGGTGAGAAACAAAAAAAAAAAAAATAAACAAATAAAATAAAATAAATAAATCAAAAAGGCTCAATTAATATCCGCCAACCAGTGTGCACTTGTTTTGGAAGTTCCCCTGTTCGCCAAACAATCCGCCGTTGCCAATATTTTTTTTTTTCGTGTGTGCCATTTGTTTTTTTTTTCTCCACACAAGGTTCACAGGCCCATGTAACGATAATCGTCTGCCTCCACAGTTTTATATGCCAATTTCCAAATACAGTCCACTTATCGTGTTTCCACTGTACCACAAAGTGAAGCATCCAACACATGCCCCCACACAAACCCGCTAGGCATGCCCATATATAAATATATTTTCTGCCTCCAAAATATTTTTTGTACGCCCTCAGCAGTTCCGTTATCGGGTTTCCACTGTACAAAATAAAGACTACTCATCCATACATATTTTGCATGCTGATACAATTACATATGTATTTATATTTTCTGACCCTATATACGGGAATTAAATACCAATAAACAATAAAAAAAAAGAGACAAAATAACCAAGATTAAAAAAACACACGGGTGCGACCGCAAGTATTTTATTTCTCCAAATCCACACAACCGGCGCAGCAGACGTGTTGATATTGTTGTTGTTCTTTGGGCTCCGTTTTGTTCTCTCTCCTGAGCTCTTCACTTGTGCTGTGTTTTGCCGACGGCTTATCTTAAACCAAACTTCGATTTGTGGTTGTTTTCGGATTCCCGCGCTGACCGCCGCATCAGCCGTGCTGTTGTTGTTGTTGTTGTTGTCGTTTCGTTTTCTTTGCCTTTTGTCTCTCATAGACGCCTCATTTATGCACTGCTTTGCCGGCGGCATAACCCAGTGAGCTTTTTCCCGAGTCAAAGCCAAGGTTTATTTTTAATTCCGCCTTTCCAGCTCCGTAATAATTACGTGCAAATAATTAAAAAATTCACATCAATTATTTCCTACATTAATATTAATTAATTAATTCATTTTTTGTTATAACGGAATATAATTAATAAATTAATTTACCAATTTTATACAAGCGCCACGTCCGAGCCACTGAATATATATATATATAGAAATATACTATTGGTTCCTAAAGTCCAGAGTCCAGGTCCGACATTCACAAATAATTCCAGAAAGACAAATATACAAATATAAACAACCCAAGCTTTCAAAAAGAAAAAAAAGGAAAGGGTATCGCCGCATAAGGCATCCTACGGCCTGCTGCCGCATTTGCTGTGGTTTTTTTCCAATTGTGCTTGTGCCCGAACTTCTCCGCTGCGGGCTCGCTTTTGTTTGCCTTCGCTTGCCGCTGATACTCTTTTTCGCTGGTGCTGTTTCCACTGGCGTGACACGAACCATAGTTGAGTCTTCATTTCTTCGTAATTCGTGTGTATCTTTTGGGCGACGATTAGCTAGTTAGTGACCCAGATCGTGCCGAGCGCATTAGCGTGACCATCTGTGAGTCCGAGAATGCCCATAGGTGACAACAAGAAGCCACGTCCGCTCCCGTCAATGCGTTTGGACAGGTCCCAATCAGCATCTTCGCGACCGTCTCCGCGCTCAACTCCGCTAAAGTCAAAGGCAGCCACTGCCATCCCAAGGGCCAAAAGCGACAATTCCGTGAACCTCTGCCCCGGTCCATCGCCAAAGGTTACTCGATCCATGTCCAAGATGGCTTAAAATGCGGTAGATGTTGCCCTTAAAAAGTTTATTGCCACAACCGATCGTGTTACCCACTTCGAAACTAACTTGCACACTCCGGCTGCCCCTGACACGGACAGATTGTCCCCTGGCATGTGCCAAGTCCACCGGAAGAAAAGCTACGAGAGCTGCTCCGACCTCCATGCCGAGTTCGACAACATTACGACCACTGCATCAGTGGTAGAATCGAAGTATAATTACTATTATTCTGTGTGTTCGAAGTGTTTGGTCCAGCTTCAGGACGTAATTGACAAGGTCGCCTCCCAATCTACGGGTTGTCGTCTGCCCCCAGTAGACACCGAAGTCTTAACTGGGGACTATCTTCGGTGGCCAACGTTCCAGGACCTTTTTTCTGCGATCTATATCCAGAATTCGCGTCTCACACCGGTGGAAACGCTGTTCCACCTGTTGTCAAAAACAAGTGGCGATGCACATGCCATTGTGTCAAAGGCTCCTCTCACAAACGAAGGGTTTATCTCTGCATGGCAAAGCCTCACCGACCGGTTCGAAAATCGGCGGTTACTCGTCAGTCAGTAAAAATTCTCTTCAACATTCCGGTTATCCCCCAAGAGCCAGGAGCAGCTCTGAAAAAGCTGCAAGGCACCATACGAATGAATGCCAGCCTGCCAGCGATGTCCTCTATTCAGGTCGAGACTTGGGATTGCCTCCTGGTCTACATGGTGTCCTTAAAGCTGTCAAAACTCACTCTATCCATGTGGAAACAGTCTGTCCACAATAAATCAGAAATTCCCACTTTGAGAGACTAAGATACCTTTCTGACGGAGCGTCATCGCAAGATGGAGGCCATCGACGACCCAGCGGCTCTGTGCATCTTCCGCCACGATCAGTGAATGCTATCCCACCTGTGCGCCGGCTTAACTCCTACGAAGCCAGGGTGGCTCCGGCACCCCGAGGATGTGACTTGTGTTCCAGAGGAAATCACCCCGTGCGTACATGTCCGCACTTCCTGGCAATGAGTGTCAACGATCGGTCGGATTTTGTCAGAACAAAGCAGCTCTGCCTGAATTGCTTTGCCCGAGGCCTCCAGCAGCGGAACTGCACTAGCACCCACTCCTGCTTCACGTGCAACACACTCTGCTGCACCCCAAAAATCCGAGTGCTAACGTTCCAAATCTCCGCACCGTCTAGCCCACAAGCCACGCCCACTGCGAAAAGAGATGCAGCTTTCGATGACCATTCAAATGTCCAAGTATGTTTAGCGTTGGGATCCAAAGCTATTCTTCTGGGCACGGTCCTGGTCAATCTTTGTCATCTGGGTCGGAACTTCCAAGCGCGGGATCTGATCGATTCAGGTTCCTAAGCCACGTTTATTGCTTAACGGCTCTTCTAGCAAATCAACCTCCCGTTCAAGCCAGTCCACACCCAAGTTTTCGGTCTTAATGAAACACTTGCCGCTCAGTGCAAGAAGCTCTGCACTTTTTCCTTTGCGCTCCCGACAGATCCGAGCTGCAGTTAGAAACGACTGCATATGTCCTGCCTCAACTAGCAGGAAAGCTTCCCTCGTACCCAATTTCGCCGGACTTTCTAAGAGAGCTTCCTGATTTCCCCTTAGCGAATCCAGCGTTTTTTAAAAGCTCCGAAATCGACGTCCTGATAGAAGCAACATTTTCGGCTCTCTTGTGGCACAGGAGACGATATTCGGATGGGTACTCACTGGCCCAGTGTGTACCGCAGCCACGAGAAAGGTGTCTGTGTTTTGTACGCGGATTTCCTTCCCGTCTATCGATCCGTTGGACAAATTCCGTCCCAAACGCAGTGCGGCAGTGATGCCAATTTGTCCTTTTTCCGGACAGATCTGTCCTGTTTTTAACGCTTCATCCGGTAAAAATTGTAAATCATCCGCATACCTGAAATCTGTCCTTTTTTTCGATTTTTCATCTGGAAATCAGTCCTTTTTTTAAATCTAATATTAATTATTTTTTTTTTTTCTTAAATAGTTGCTTTTGCGCTCCAATTTAAATTTATTATCAGAAGTAAAATATGAAACAGGTGGCAACTTTTCGCGGCTGCCTTTCTTATATCGATAGTTTTGTAAAAAATTCGTCGAAAAACAACTCTATTTACGGTTACTTGCACTCTGTTTCGGTACTGAACAAAGTTTGTATTATTGAATTAAAAATACCCAAATAAGTGTATAAGAAAAAGTTTCGGGATTGCTTGCTACTGCAGCCCGGTTTTAAAGATTGGATTAGCCGACATAGTTCGGATAATAACAAGGCTTATTGCAAATACTGCAAATGCAGTATTAACTGTAAAATAGACCAAATAAGAGCGCACATGAGGACAAAAAACATGCACAATATACATCAAGTTTAGTAAAACAAAGTAAAATTTGTTTCGAGCCGGTCAAATCTTCAGAAACTTGTCGCCAAGAAGCTGCGATGTTTATAGCCCAGCATTGTGCTATTGAGCCGGTTGGCCACCTAAGTGAATTGTTAAAAACACATTTTGGCGCGAAGGCTAAATTACA
>VNJS01004547.1:0-19569 GCA_008042575.1 Drosophila watanabei
TGGTAAAGTTTTCAGCTTCTAGTATTGTTTTTAGTCTACCATGTTCACAATTTCTAACCGTTGTGGTGATGGCTTGCTTTGTGCTTTATCAACATGCTCAGCTGATAAACCTTCATCGATATACGAAACTTCAAGTAGTTTCCGAAGGTGGTTAATTTCATTTGTGAATTTTTTGGCGGCTTTTCCTTTTTGCGTTGTTTTAGCTGTAGCAACATAGGATGTTTCGCCAATAATTGTGTCTTGAAGTTTCTTCACAATTGCTTCAATAGTTGTCTCATTTTGGACCTTATAGAGGTTTGACCCTACCATTTTGGATTTATTTACTTCAACAGCTAGCTCTTCGAAAGAGCCTTTTGTTAAATTTACTGATTTCAAAGCCGTTACGAATCTTTGGAGATGGATTTTTTTTTCTATTATATTCGGGAAATGCGTTTTAAATGTCCTATGGCTGGGTCTGCCATAATGATATCTTTTGTGTCACTTGTATGTTCAGGTAATGTTATTACCGCAGAAATTGTTAAATCATGTATATCTTTTTCTTCGATATTTATTTCATTATTTTCTTCTTTTGAATCAGAATCGTTTTGTTCTAAATAAGATTCTTCTGGGTCTGTTGTTTTTAGTTCTATTGTCAAAGGGGTATTTAAAATTATTGGTACAGATATATCCATATTATACCTATCCTTAACAGTTATTTATTTGAATCGTAACTTGATCAATAGTTTTGATATCGTTGACCAGTTCGTCTTACTTATTCCTTTCATATATTCATGCACCAATATTCTTGCTTTTTTAAATTAGTCGACAAGTTTTTTTATGCATCTTTACTAATTGTATCCTGTTGTATTCGCCTGTTTTGGCTCATACATTTATATGACTAATTCTTCCCATTCTACTAAGACTGCTTGTAAATTGCTGAATCTATTGCTCCCTCCAATATAAGGGATCTTATTTCTTTGATTGTGTAAAATATGAGTGGATTTTATTTGGTAATTATACCCTTGCAGGGAATTATAATTTCAGTCAGAAGTTTGCAACGCAGTGAAGGAGTCATCTCCGACCCTATAAAGTATAAATATTCTTAATCAGCATCAACAGCCGAGTCGATCTAGCCATGTCCGTCTGTCCGTTTCTGCGGAAACTAGTCCCTCAGTTTTGAAACTATCTGAATGAAACTTTGCAGATAGTCTTCTATATACTCTCGCTCATATATAAGTCCAAACGGGCCGGATCGGACGTCTATATCATATAGCTGCCATACAAACAATCCGTACATTTTTTGAAATTAAATTATAACTTCACTGTTTTTTAACATATGCCTGTCAACTCTCGGTTATGATGTTTCATATATGTTGTTTCAGATTTTTGGATTTAATTTTATAAAAATCGGACTACTATATCATGTAGCTGCCATAGGAACGGTCGGGAAATTAAAAAAAATATATATATCGTTGTCAGTTTTCAAAATAATTTCTTCTAATTTTTATCCAAGTCTTTGGCATGACTTTGGTATTTTTTACTTTGGCACTTATTGTGCAACTTGTACATTTTTATGAAAGGGTTTGCCAACTTTACAATTACGATTATTGCTAACAATATCAGTGTCTACTTTTTCTGATTCGATTTTGTTTACTACATTCACCGTTGAATCGACGACTTTGGTATCTACAAAACCTATTTTAAGTGTTTTTTCAAAACTTTGTATTTATGGGATTACGTCTAGTGTGTATTAAAATTGCTTATTAGTTTGCTATTTATACTGGCTCATAAGGAAAAGGGAACAAATAATTTTTAAGTTTTAAAATAACCTGCCTAGTTTTTCCCATATGCGCATACAAAGGCCTAGGGCAGTCTTTTGGGCACATTTTCGGTTTATTGGGAAAAGCCTTGGGGGAAGGTGGTTTTGTAATTAGTGCTTCATTTACGACTTGAATACTTGCTGAGTGAGTCGTAATGTTCGGCTTTCTTAGCCGGAGGCTTTCATTAAGAAAATCAAGTTCATCAGTTGGTTTTTGTGCCGCTGCCCATTTGCGCGGCGTGTTTACATATATTAGCCACTAAATAGGCGATATTCTTCTACTGATCTTTTTTTAATGCCTCCGCGCTTGCCCATTACCATAACTAAACTCACTTAGCCTTTTAATTTTTATCAAGGTGCCCGTTGATTTCCTTCTCGAAGAATGTATGGGTGTGGGATCGATCTAGATGTTGCTACTTTTGGTGAATGTTGTCGCACTTTGTTCTTTCATTTAAATATTTGCTGTTTTTGTTTTTTTATCGCACTTGTGTGTTTTTCATTGTCGCACATTGGTTTTTCATTTCAATATAGACTATTGTTGTTTTTCAATCCAAAGATTACACCATTGTCACGGTCGCCAGTAATTCTTTTGATAATTCTGGCCCCATATATTAGAGTGTTGGTTTTAGATTTTATTCATGTAACTTAATTTGGATCGAGCAGCGAAGGTGCCGCTTCACCCTCTCCAGAGTTTCTGATAATACAAATATATCTTAAGAGGTACAGAAGGCTTTGTCTAGTAGCTGGGCTGATAACAGTGGCAGCGGAGAGACGGTTATATGTATTTTTAGGTATATAGCTTTGTTCGCTTAGGCTCGTGTCACTTATGCTGACACCAATGTATATAGATCGGCTCGGATTTCGGCCACTTGGTTTATAATTAATGTTTATTCATATGCGGCAATGTATTAAGTACAGTGCGCATTTGATATGTGTGCATATTACCATTTGATAACTTAGGAGTCAACTAACAAAAATGTGAAGTCAAATATTTGTTTAATTATCTCACTGCATGCTACAGATTGTTCTGGTAAACCAGTCAATCAAAACCCAAAAGTCCGGGAATGGCGAGTACTGCTGCCAAGCACTCCTTTTCCGCAACCGAATGTTTTAATTGATGCTTATTCAGCTTCGCAGAAAGAAGGTTATCGGACGCTCGTTCTGTCCTCGTCGTATTGGAACAGGACTGCTCCCACCCCATGGTGTGACGCGTCGCACTGGACCACGAACGGTCGCTTCCCCAGATCTGGGGAAGAGGAAAGTGCCGTCTTTAACGCCTGTATAGCGCTATTGGCCTTATCGTCTAGCAATAACCGAATGTTTTTCCCCTTTTTCAGAGCGTTCGTTAGTGGAGCCGCCATGGGCGCGAAGTCCTTGATGAACCGGCGATACCATCCCGCTCAGGAATCTTTCGGATCGCAACAATTCTTTCCAGAATTGTTCCTCCGCCAATGGTAAACCCCAGATATTTCAGATTTTTGAATCAAAATTTTGACTTCTTTAGCCCTATCGTCAAATTTACCTTCCGTAGACACTCTGCTACCAATCCTAGATATTTTACGTGTGTCTCGAAGTCCGGTGCGATGATCAGCAGTCCAGGTACACGAACACGTTCGATCTCAACTGCGCGGGAATCACCTGGTCCATCAGCCGGCAGAGCCTCTGCACCGCGTTACATAGCCCGAACGGCATCATCGCGAACTGGTATATCGGCCTTCCCGCTGCCGTTAATGCCGTGTAAGAGCGGCTCTCCGGGTTCAGTTCCACCTGCCAGAACGCAAACTTCAAGTCCAGACTTGATATGTAGTGCGTCTGTTCGATCCTGGACAGGATTCCCTCTCTGCATGGCAGCGGGTACGCGTCTTTCACGGTGAGTTGGTTGAGCTGCCGCGCGTTCAAGCAGAACCGATTCTTGTCCGGCCTTCGCACCACCGTCGTGGGGTTACTCCACGGACTTTTACTGACCTCGTTCACGCCATTTCCTACATCCCTGGCGACAGAGGGTAATGCCGGTCCTTGAAGTGTTACGCGCCTATCATGAGTTGGATTCGGTGTTTCTCAAAGGATGTATTTCCCAGCCCGACGTCCTCAAAAGCCAGGAACTCCTTTTTCCCTGCTTCTAATTGTTCCTTTTTCTTCTCTTGCAGGTCCCACTCCTCGATTGCGGAGTCCTTCGGTGCTAGCATTTCTCCAATGATGGCCGGTGCCAACGCGAATCGTCGATCCCGACATACATGGCCTTCTCCAGAAGGTGAGCACCTTCTCCATTCCTTTAAACTGCACCAGCACTTGCACTTGTCCGATAATTGACCTGTCTTCTCCCGCAGCCGTCTTTACTAATTACAGGTAGTTATCCATCTTCACGCCGATCTCCTCCAGCAACTCTCGGTTTTTTTCCGACGACATTTACGGACGCAGCCCGGAAACTAGCTTTTCGCAGGTAAGGACCTCTGCGAATACTCGAGGATCGTCCCCCATACCTCGGCGCACGGCTTCCAGCACGGCTCGTCGGGTCTGGTACGTCTGACGGAAGCGGGATCTGTCCTTCAAGAGCCTCCGGCTGACGCTCCGCATCCCCTCTAGTTGGTGGCTGCCAAATATCCCATTTCGGTAGGTATGTTAAACTATTCGTCTAAACTCTAATTTTATATATGGCTAAATTCTTCTGATCTTGTTAGGTATTGGTCTTACTTGTATAGATGGAACTTCCAGTTGCGGTTGGGCCTGTATTTTAAACGCGGGTCACCCATTTTTACGGCGCTCGTCCTCCCGTTTCCCGCACAAATAGGACGGCCCACAACCTGGCCACAGTTCCAGTAAATCAAACGAGGCCGGGAAACCTCTTCTACGAACAGCTCCTCCGCTTCCGCCTCGCCACCGGGTGCTTGGTTGGGATTTGGGCTGTCCACGGTAAGCGGGTCGAATCTCCCGCCTCACAAAGACATCCTCCGTCTCCAGGCACTCCTTGCGCAGCTGCTCCACGTTGTAGACTCGCGGAGCGCAAACGAACCTGACGATCTCGGCGGTAAGTCCTTTCTTTATGATGCCAGTACCACTCGGCGGCTTGTCCTCGCATCAATTGGTAGAAACTACCCAGCACCTGGTCCCAGGAGCATTTTGTCTGCCGTTGCAAGTACTCTACTCGACAAACAAAGTCTTCTACGGCGAGTTTATTTGAGTCGCCGTCGAAGAATATCTCCCACTTTTCAATTCGGACTCCTCTAACGGCCTCTTCCCTCCTTTCAGGACCTCGAAGACCCTCGCTGCTGCTAGGCCGCGCCTCGAACGCCGCCGGGAATCGACGTTGATGCCCGCCGTTGGTCTGCCACCGCTCACCCGGATACGCTCCGGCATCGAAATCCAAGCCTGCGTGGCTGCTGTTCATCCGCTGCTGCCCGCCGAGTGTCCTCGGGTGGGTGCGACTGGTTCGGCTCCTTCTCCTCAGGCTTGGCCTTGGGATACGTCCCCGTCGCGCTTTCTGCCTCCTGGCGTCTGTGAGCTCCATCACCGCCATCGGCTCCGACGTCCACCCGCACTGCCTGCTGCTGCATTGAGTGGACTGCGGCTGCGGTTTCCTTTAACGGTTGGACAACCTCGTTGATCATCGCCATCATTTCCAGGAATCCACGGCGAATCTCCTCCTGTAGTGCCCGGTTGACGTTCTCCGACGCTGCCTTCACCCAGGATGCAATTTCGCTCGGCGCTCCGCGAAGTGGTGGAGAAATCTCCCAGTTTTCTTCGGCTGCTCCGCCTGTTGCTCCTTCATCTTCTCGCCCTTACGGATTTTCCGACGGGGGAGTCCTGGTGGTCATTTTCCTAGCTTTCGACCGCAAACTATAATCCCTAAACATGGACCTAACCTCTAATTCTAATTGCTACCCTTTATACCTAACACTAAACACGCTTTCCTTTATACTTTCTAGACAAAACACACAAAAATTCACTCTGGACACTAAGCGGGGAGAGAAAGGAAATGACGCCTGACCGGAGCCAACCACCGCCTGCCTTTTCTGCGTCATCAGCACCACACCGGGAATAATTGATATTTACTGCGAGCTCCGTCGGATCCACCGAAGATTCAGCTCGGAAGATAGGGCATCGAAGTCGCTCACGATTTGTTGCTTTCTGTCCAATTACGCCGCGGATATGCTTGCAAGTTCTTTGGCTGTTCCGAGTGCATCGCATGGTGAACCCTATGTCCCCATGGGCCACCCGTCTTCCAGCCATTTCCCCGCACACATCTGCGCCGCAACCGGCAGTTGCCTGACTTGTTTGACTCAACAAGGAGCGGATCCTCCCTTTGCCACCAGGCACCGGTCGGGAGCCTCCTAGCTGACGTTTTGTCGCCGCTAGTGCCTTCCCTTCTTTTCTGGAGGATCTTCGCTTTTAGGCGAGCCTCTGAAATTAAACATTTACTATTTAAACATTTACTTTGTGGTTTTTCCATCCTCGGCTGGAATAATTTTTATTTCCATCGTCTCCTGCGAATGGGTGCGGATATCCCTTTGCAATTACCTTCGCCACCCCACTTCTAGTTTGACAGGTTGGGCGCCATTATGCTACGACCTTGTTTCCCCTTCTGCCCACAGGTCGCACCATACTTCCAGGTGATCTCAAATACCACAACAAATTTTCGGACAGCGACAAACAAACACATTCACGGCTTAATATATATTCTTCGCGGCGAGGCTGGTATTTGCCCTAGACGCACCCTCCCTTCCTGAGATCCTGACGCATTGTTATATTTTGGATCTCCCTGGCCCGGTTGTCATTGGCTGTATATATATATATAAAATTTGCACGGTCCTCTGGGGCAGGTTTTTAGTCGGAACAATTATCCCGGGTGCGAGAAGGTAGTTCCGAGGTCGAAATGTCCCCTTTTGAAACCCGAATCCTTTTTTTACATAAGGTTTTAATTTCCATTCGGACGGGCTCACTTTTTTTCTGAATTTCCCTCCTCAGTTCGCTTTTCACCGTCGATCTCCGGATCGGGTCGATAAATCAATCGCGATTATTTTGAGTCTTTCGCCTCCCACACTTTCGACTCACGCTATTTTATTTTACTTATTTTCTCGGAACCCGGAATTCGGTTATTTACACCGGCGCGGATCACATTTTACTGGCGCGGATTTTCGGAAATGGCCGTCACCTTGCCCTATTTATGGGCTCGGTTCCCACCGATTTTCTTTTCCACTTTCTCGCCTCTCTTAATCGAGGCCGAGAACAGTTTTCATGGCCAGTTCCTGCCTTGGCGTGTGTGGATGCACTCTATCCATGCTGTCCAATCCTTACCTACCATCCACATTTCCCCTCTTTACGGGTGTGGAAGGTAGGTGGCGCTCTTAGCATTCACTCTTCACCTTCGGCCCTGCCAATTACGTTCGGTGCGCAGTCTAGGCGATATTTGCTTCGCCTGCGGCTATCGATCACCGTCAGAATGCAACAAATAAACCGGAAAATACGACATGTTTTTTTGGCATACTTTTAAACTTTGCGCCCTCCATATTCCAATTGTTTCGCGCAATCTATGTATACATTTATGAAGTGAATGGAACCGAGAAGAAGAAAAATTCAGAGTTGCACCGAAAAACCATCACATAACTATCTAAAAAATCCCCAGCTTGGTTTAGATGCACAGGAAGGTGGTGGAAGGAGGAAGGTGGATGTATCTCTGTTAAATGCAAATAATTATTTATGCCCAATCGCCAGTATATTGTATATGACTCTACTAAATTAATTATAAGAACTAATATTGCTTCTGAAGTCCAGGATATGTCTTTTTATCAGACAAAACGGCAGACAGGCAAATATTCGAGAACAGCCTTTTTAATTCAATTTTGTATTCTTTCTCGCAACTCTCCTTGGGAATCAATGCATTACACAATTTACTAACTTAAAACTATTTGCCTTGCGCTCTCTCTCACTGCTTAGAAACGCTGTTTTGCTTTCTCTATACCGTACTTAATGAAGTAACTAGTGAGAATCATTATGAAGGGGTTGATTAATGAAAACTGCATTACAGTATTATAATACCATTTATGTTACCAAGGGGTAATAATCCCATCTATTTTGTTATGAAAATAAGTGAGAAATTTTATTAAGAACCATATATGTTAAACAAAAAAAATCGATGCTAATATCGACGCAAGAAAATATTTTTGTCGATGTTAGATTAAATGTGGAGAAACATCGATGAAAACATCGATGCATCGATGTTTTTTAAAAAATAGAACATCGATATTGGTTCGAGACGATGTTTTTTTTTTTGTTTTTTAATTAAAAATTTAGAAGGGCAGTTGCAAGAACATTATGATACCATTGCCGGGTATAATAATATTAGTCAGTGGCTTGCAATGCACTGATGGAGTAATATCTGAAATTTCGCAAATATGTAGTCTTTTAGAAACGATCGGAAAATGTTTAAAACAAAATAAGTATTTTTATTTACTATATGAGATATGAGTATTTAATATAATTTCAGAAGTTTTATTTTAAAATTAAAAAAAAATAGATGGACTGTATTATATAACTCCTGAAGAATCTACAGGGAAATTAAAAGGCGTTACCATATAGCGGCTATACCGGGAAATATAAAGGAAAATATTTCTTAATGGAGTAGAAGAAGTATTCCCTCCTTATTTTAATCTCAATAAATTTGTGAAGATTTTGTTAATAACGCTATTGTTTAACTTGAAAACATTAACATTTAAAACAATATAAGTTTCTTAAAGGAAACAAAATTTCTTATTTTTTTCCGCAAAGAGCTGGAAATGAATCGATTATCAATGAATTGATATAAATCGCTTAAAATTGCAATTATTTTATCTTTTCCACGGCGTTCTCCGAGAAGTGTTGGAACTTGCTCGATGTATCGCCTCATTGAAAAAATCGATTAATCGATTAAAGAATCGATATTATTTCCAACTCTACCAGCCTCTACTAAATGTTGAAAAGCTGGAAATAATTTCGTTAATTATGCTTTTCATTGATAATTAAAATTTAATCGAAAAAGTTTCAACACTTCTTAAAAAAGGACATGGAAAAACACAAATTATTACATTCGATAATTGTTATATTTAAATATATAGTAAAAATATATGAACATTTATATTATATATCCAAAGCCATGTAAGAAGAGAAGAAAAACAAAAAGTTATTAAGTTTTCAAAAAAAAAAAATTGAAGGACTGTAATATTAAAAATCTTCGATGAATACGCATGCAAGATTTTGATTCTCAGACCTATAAAACTGAAAAATTTTGTATGTATATTTTTTTATTTTCATCGATTTAAATCGATATAATTAGTTGGACCTAGTTAGTTAGACTTACTGAAAAATGATTTTATTCCAGCTCTAATATGGTATATTTGCAAAAAAAAAAAAAAACTTTTTTTTTTGTGCGAATGTGTTAAATTATCGATAGTTCTGCGGTCACACTTAAGTTGATGTATTTAAAGTAAATAAAGATATAATAAAAATATTACTATTTCTAAAATCTCGCATGTATACATTTATTCGGATATTAAATGTAAAATATAACACTTTAGTATTCTTTTAATTATATTTGTATGTCGCAAAAATGAACTATATTTATACAAAGGGTGTAGTCCCGAAAATTATGTATATACATATACACATTAAACTGAATTTTATTCCAAACAGTTCACTAACACTTAACTAACCGCCTGTTAATTAAATTATTTTGTGAAGATTTCTAAGTTGTCATCTATCACAAAATTAATTCTGAAATGGCGACATCAAATGATACTGGATTAGGAGTGGAAGGTGCTGTTTCTATTGAAGTCCCTCAGCCCAACGCTGAAGTTATCAGAGGACAAATTTTTGAAGTGGGCCCTAGATATACAAAGCTTACATACATTGGAGAAGGAGCTTATGGCATGGTCGTGTAAGTACGGTTTAATGCTGTGTTCTATTTCAGTAAATATATTTATATTTACTATAATAAATATACAAATACATAAATTCACAAACATATGACCATATGTATGTGGGTGCATATGGAAAACAAACTGAAAAGAAATAACATTTTACAAAATATAACAAAAACTTTTGAATATTTGTTGCATACAATTGCTCTCATATTATGGACATATATGTCCATAACCATAATTATTTTTAATTTAACTTAATTTGATACTATTTTTTTAAATTCTTGAAACATTATTTTATTTTTATTATTTATTTATTATTTCTCTTTGTATTAATTTTTTTACTCGGTCCTGCAGATATTGGACATGTTATTGCGTGATGCGGTCGAATTTTGCGTCCTCCAATGACAAATTATTCTTTAAAGCGGCTGTAAACATATAAATTATTATAAGTAAATAATTATTTATAAATATATGCAATGTAACTACTCTGCTTAACAATATGTAACAGGAACGTCGTTGCCGGCTAAACAACAAGAAATGTATTCTGCATAGGAAAACAATATTAGTATTAACATTTAAATTTTTACAAATAATTTATTTCTTACCATTGAAAACACATGCACTTTTCTTGAAAACTTTGAACTCACGTCCGCACTATTCGCGAGTCAAAATCGAAAGAGACTCGTCGTCCTATGTATGTACGTACAAAAATTTTACAAAACAGAAGAGTTAAGCGGCAAGCTACATTTAAAAAGTAGCGGTTCATTAGAACACAACTACAGCGCGGTGACGACGACGTTCGCCAAACGTGCGACAAAGAGATGATGCAAGAATTGCCGATTTCTGTGCGTTTTAGTGTCCGTTATTTCGGCCTTTTCACAAGGGACGCAATAGTTCCGAGTGTCCTTCGTTTTAGTGTCCGTTTTTTGAGCATTTAGCGAACCTAATGCTGAAATTCAGATTTTTTGTCCGTATTTAATAGCTTTAGTAGACATTTGTCGGATCCATCCGCTTAGGTCCGCTTGATAGTCTGCTGGATACCTGAAAAAAATTCATTCCTGGATTTGACCCCGAATTTCTCAGAAAGTAAGATAATTTATTTTACCATCTTAAGATTTGGAATATTTCTTTCATATTCATATTAATAGCCTTGCAGGGTATTATAATTTTAGTCAGAAATTTTGAACGCAGCGAAAGATTCATCTTATTGGAGCGGATCGGACGACTATATTATATAGCGACCATAGGAACGGGAAATTTATTGAAAAATGTTAGCTTTGCTGTTTTTAAACAAATCTTACTGTACCTTAAGATATGAGCATTTTATATTATTTCTGAATTTTAGTTTTAATTTTATGAGAGTCGGACGAGTCGGAGTCATAAATGTAGTATATAGCTGTCATGGGAACAATGTAACAACAACAAAATGTAAAAGTAAAACTTTAAAAATAATATGGCAACTAAAGTATATGTATATACAAATTTTTTTTATGGGTTATTAATAAGCCAATTGCAATCTGCAAGGGTATTCAAACTTCGGCTTGTTAGCTTTAAATTTTTTAATTTTGTGTCAAATATTTACAAATTTTATATAATTTTTTTACAAGAGTACTCAAAAAGAGCATCTACTTCACAAGTATTCATAGCTTCGTAAATCTCTTTTATCCCTGCGCTTAATTATTGCTCATTCGTGCATTATAACTTTCTTAAGTGGGATATATAGCCGTTGTCAGCTAATTAGAAAGATGACTATGCTCGGGGCATTTGCGTCGATAAAAAGATTTTTGAGACTAGTAAAATGTTTAATATCTTCCAGAAATATCATTCTTTAATTAATAATAAGGATTTACAAATATTTATTTTATTTAAAAAAATTAACAATAATACATAAAATAATATTAATGCTAATTATGACAGCGAGCACAAGGCCTTCAGCTCTGTTATTTTTTTTACATTTTAAATTTTGTGAGAGTAGTTACATTCTTTAAGAAAATTATAGATTTTATTGATATTGGGAATGGATATTTCAAGATGGTGTGATGGAAGGGGATTTGGGAAATGGCGTTTCCTAATACTCGCTTATTTTTGGCAGGTGTCTAACAAATGGGTGGTGGACAAGATTTGCCCACAAAGTTGGCAGTGGCTGTGTGTGGCTTTGCAGTGTCCTATACGTAGACGGACGAATAGGGGTAGATTTGGCGCGGCTGCAGATTGTGGGGCACCAAACCATCTCCAAGTTGGGATTCACCTTCTTGTATTCATGATGAAACGATTCCTATCCATCGGTCCCGATGTTCTTTAGGTGCGTCGAAAGCGCTCTCCATATGTCTTTTTGGTTTGAATGGATGAAAATTATGGTTGGAGATATTGCTGTTAATTTAGCTGCAGCGTCCGCGAGCTCGTTGCCTTTTATTCCCTTGTGGCTAGGCACCCAGAACAGCATCAGCTTCGTGGGCCTCTGTATAATTGCATCTCTGATGTTGCAGATTGTTGGATTCCTGTTGGCGATGTTTCGAATTGCTTCCAGAGATGATAGGCTATCGCTGCATATCACGAATTTTCCGCGTCTCCCTTGTGCGAGCTTTCTATATGGCTACTACCTCTGCTGAAAATATTGAGTAGCAGTCTGGTAGTCCTGATCTACACATGCGAATGAGGTGTTATATTGGGTTTTGGAGCCATCGGTGAATAGCCACGTGCGGTTATTAAATGTCAGCTTGCTCGATTCTTCAGCAAAAACCATCCGGTAAGACTCTCCAGGGGTGATGTCCTTAGGAATTTTTTGGAGTGTCGTCCCGTAGTAGCCAGGGTGGTGCAGGAAGTTTAGAGATGCATTTAAATTCTCTGCGTTGCTTACCAATTCTTCGAAGTTCGCTTTGCAGGAGTTTGTTTGGGGAGCAAACAAGTTTCGGGATCCGTTTTGCTGTAGATTCAGACACCAGGTTTTCGATGGACGGAAGCCCGGCTTCGGCTAAGATGCATTTTATGGGTGATGTTGGAAATGCATTGTTGCTACGTGTAACAGCAGTGTGATAGCCAGGTCTAAGTAGCCTTATATGCTGGCTTGCACACCACCCAAATATAGGAAGGCCGTATTCAATTTTAGCGAGTAGTAGGGCTCTTGTGACCTGAATTAAGGAGTTTATATTAATGAGAAAGTGTTTGGATGTTAGGTATTTAATGATATTTAGCCTTTTCTCAAGGCTGTCTCTTAAAACTGTACGGTGCTTATTATAAGTAAGTTTCTTATCGAAATATACGCCTAGTATTTTTAAATTATCAACGCATTCTATTGAAATTGTATTAGGCTAGGGTATGTACATTTGTGCTTTTTACATATGTGCAATATTGTACATTTATTTGGGGAAAGCGTTGCACCAGAACCCAGTCCCCAATTATAAATGTAATCTAGTATAGTTATTAATTTATTATTTAATTGTACTAGGTCTTTGATTTTGCTTACAATAATACATAAACAGACATAAACACGTCAAATTAATAATGTATGCAGATGACAGTATTATTGTATTTGTATTGCTTTGTTATGGTGTTATTAATTTGTTCAAAGGCTATTATAAACAGAACAACAGATAACGGAGACCCTTGGGGTTTAAAGTAGGATGAGAGGACAACAAACTTTAAAATATCTTAAAAAAAACCGAGACCCACTGAAATACAATTCGGGTGGTACTCTGTATTTGGATGTCGACAGACAGTTGTCTTGATCCTTTTCCACAAGAAAAAAACCAGTTTAAACTGTTATATCCAAAGGATATTACGCCATTTGGATAGTGGCCCGTTTAAGTGGCTTTTGTCGAAATCCAACCTGTCTTTTATATGCCTTTTACCAAGTAATGGCACCTTCTGTGGACTTCGTGCATTTAAAATTTTGCTCTACAAGTCGTCGGTGAATGCTCATATCACTGATACCTAAGCTTATACCCTCCTTTATATCCCTAAAGGTTGCAAAAGGATGACCTTTGCTGAAGCGTACTATGCGTCGGTCGTCTGGAATTGCGGGTTTTCGAATTCCCCCTCGTTTTTTCGGACTTTTCTTAATATTTTATGACATTAGAAACCACTTTTGCCAAACATTTTAAAATTTTTGATTTTTTTTATTTTTTGCCCTACTTTCTAAGCCGAATAATCTGTTCCCTTTCTCTATTGGGGCAGTGAGGTCCTTTACCTATTATCTATTTTACTAAGACAGTTTTTGTATAGTACAGGTGTATTGTTGTATAAACTATAACGAAATTAATTAAAATTACTTTTTACAAAATAACAATGTTCGACATTTTTCGAGGAACAAAACCAAAAACTGCTATTTCAGTGAACAGGCAAAACGAATGGCACAAGTGACAAAATATCTGGATATCACAAAAATAGAGCTAATCTAAAGGAACTTTTTCTGGTTTCTCATCTCTATGTTCCATTTTACAAAAACAATATGGAATGAATCAACTAACTAAAAGGAATATACAAAAAAATCCTTTTAAAGTTGTTCTTCGGTCGCACTGCTATTTTATTGAACACAGCTGTATACCCTAGTAACAATTTTTTAGTCGGGTATATTCGCTGTTGAAATTTTCATCCCTAGAATATTCCGATCAGTTTTTGCCAAATTCATTGGCAATTTCAAATGGTTCTGTGAGCACATTGTTTTGGGCTTGAATAAATTTAATTTGTGGAGATGGGGCTCCTACAAGTTTTTTATTGTCGACCCAAACCTTCTTTGTTGTAGCCAGTGGGGTTATGTTTGAAGTAAAACCTTCGAACGATTCCATTTTTGCTCTTTTAACGGCTCTTTTAAAAGTTGCGTTGGCTTTTTATAAGAAATAAGGTTTGTATGTTGTTTTATTTTCTGTAACTTTTGAAGATCTTTGTTCCACCAACAAATCTTTTTTGGATAAGTGTGGGGTTTGGTCTCGGGTTTTGTGACATTTGCAGCAGTTCTTATGCATTTTGTAAACTACTACTACTACTACTACTAGCTACTTGTAATGGGATGTTATCAGTAGAAGGAAATTGTGAGAGATTCTCACAAACTAAACTAAATTTATCCCCATTTGCTAACTCTATTTTGTATTTGGGGGAAAATTTATATTTTACCAAATTATGATGTTGGATTAAGAGAGAATCGGGAAGTGATCGCTTCCGTAAAGGTCAGGAAGGGCTGACCAATTGCAGAAGGGGTAGATAACTGGCGAGGTTAAAGTGAAATCAACATTTGTGAAAGTCTTGTGTGTCTTAAAATGGGTAACTGAGCCATCATTTAGCAGTACTAAGTAGCTCTGAGTTACTGCCTCAATTACTTTACGCCCTCTAGTGTTTGTTGAACATGACCCTCAAGCATAGCTCCAGGCGTTAAAATCGCCCAGAAATATTAAGGGGTGATTTATATGATTAATAATTAAAGACAGCTCGTTGGCAGAAATATTTTGGGCAGGTGGAATGTAGGCATTTAAGATTTTTATTTTTTGACCAAATTCTAGCTAAATAGCGATGTGCGATTGCATTAAAGTGTGGGGTAGGTGCATTCTAACAAGAAAACACACTCCTTGCTTCGAATTTAAGTTTAGTGGCAAATTAGTAAAATAATCAATATATTGTTTTGGACAGATTATGTTTTTTGAATTGTAGGGTAATTGAGTTTCCTGAAGACATATAATATCTGGGCTTTTGTTAGCGATTAAGATTTTTAATTCATCGTAGTTATTTATGTCAATGTCAGAAAAAATCTTTTCGGGGCTTATGTTGTTTAGTGTAGAGGTAGAACTTCAAAAAGAAGAGTGGGAATGATTGTTAGTTGTGTGTTTTGTTGTTGTCGTGAGTTCAACTGGAGCAGCTAATTTGTTTGTAGAAGTATTGTAATTTGATTTAGAGTTTTGGGAAGAGGAAGGGATAGGGAAAAAAGAGTCGCCAGAAACATGGCGATCGTCAGCGCTAGTAGTAACGGTGTCTGCCAAGTGATTTTTTTGTTTTGTCTCTGTTATCGTTTTATTTTCGTTCTGCTTTACCGCAACAACACCTGCATAGCTGCTTGGGCTGGGAGTTTTAGGCTGTGAAGCTCTGAAGAAGTTTTTCGCTTCGCGCATTGTACATTTTTTTTGTTGTTTTTATTTTGAGTATTTCTTTTTGCTGTTTGAATGCGTTGCAGTGCTTATCAGAGGCGGCGTGGGCTTCGAACAATTAACGCATTTGGGGGAACAGTTACCGGTGTGGGGGGTTCCACTGCATGTATTGCATGCTGGCTCATTTTTGCAATTTTTTGTGTGTGACCAAGTTTTTGGCAAGACTTGCATCGCATTGGATTAGGGGTATATACCGAGACTTTATCATTATGCCATGAAATCGTAATTTTCGGAGGGAGATTATATAAATCAAATGTAAGCAGCATTACAGCGCTGGGTTGTGGGCCTTTTTCAGTTTGTTTCGGGAATTTGTACACTGAGGTGACTTTTTGTGAGCTAAGATTTTCAACGATTTCGTCTTCGGGAATTGCGTTTAAATAAGGCGCATAGATTGTTCCTTTCATGGAATTCAAAGATTTATGAAGTTTGCACTCAATTTTGCATAAACCAGGCAGTTGTATTGTTTTAACACATTTGCATCTGCTGTAGTGTTTACTTGCATTAATAAATTGCCTTTTTTTTAATTTGGAAATTGAGGCAAAATTTTTATTTATAAGTTTAAGTGCTTTATAGACCGAAAAGCAATTATTTTCCGAAATAGGCTTATCACTATTTTTGGCGGAGATTGTAATATATTTGGGATTCGTTGTATTTTTTATTGGAAGTTCGGGGAAGTCGGAGTGGAGTTATTGCAGCTGTCTCCGTTTCTTGGGTGGGGGCTGTCATTCGAAGCTAGCGCAGCGAACTGATTGCTCCCCATATTGGGTGCCCCAGGGCCCCAATGGTTATCTAACTTAGACTAGACTTAGACTTAGATCGAAGAATATAGAGAAGAGAACTTTTGTTTCTGATTTTGGAAACAAAAGAAAGAGGAAAGAGATCGAAATCACTGATAGCGACACTATTGATTAGCAACTGACGTCTGCTCACGATGAGTGTTAGTCGGCGACTGGATTTACAAATAAATTGCCTCTTTTATATATAACAAAGTCCATTTTATACCGTCCCACCTAATTAGAAAGATTTTAAACTTGTATTAAATTTATTTTTTTGTTTTTCCTGCTAATTTTCATTCATAATGGTATATTTTTATTTGTTTTGCCATTTGTGGTTGATATTAGCCAAGGAAACTCCCAAACCTGGCCAGGACGAAGAACAAGATAGATAGCTAACTTCGGCGTGCCATTGCACTTTCATTGTCATTTAATTTTTACAGTCTTACATTTTGTACATGTAAAGTAAAATGTAACTTTCCTCCACATTTACCGATCGTTAATATGACAGCGATATATAAAATTAAAACGAAATTCTTAAATGATATTGAAGCTTGCATCTCAAAGTAAAACAAAATATGTTGAAAACTGACAAAGATATAATTTTTATTCTAAAAATTCCGCGACCCTCCTATGGCAGCTATATGATATAGTTTCAAATAAAAAATACCTAGGACCTAAAAAACACCTAGGACTTGTTCGGGGCTTTGCGCGAATTGCGTCTTCGGTGTTTATTAAGTCAGAGGTAAATTGGAACTAATTACAATAGAACTTAAGCCTAGCTTGCAAGATCGGTTTGGAAGCTCTTTGTAAAGAAATGGAGAGAGAACGAACGGGACATATTGAGGCTGTAAGCGGGGTCACACTGCCATTTGAAAGTAAGCGTCTTTTGGCGTGAACACAGTGCGATTTTTTTTAAATCATTGTTATGTCGTAATATATAATATTTATGCAATTTGAATTGGTATATAAGGCCGAAATACGCAATTTTAGGATATGAAAGCTTCCTAAATGACTTCGTCCTGGTCAGGTTTGGGAGTTTCCTGGCATCAAAAGTTGGCCAATACCAATCATAAATGGCAAAACATAAAAAAAATTTACCATTATGATTGAAAAATATCAGGAAAAACAAAAAAATGTTTAATATCTTTCAAATTATTTTTTTTAAGAGGCAAGTTATTTTGTAAATATTTATTATTTATTAAAGAAATATATTTCTTAAACGTATTAAGCATTTTACTGGTTTTAAAAATCTGCTGTTTAACTTTTTATCGATGCGATTGCACCGGACATAGTAATCTTTCTAATTAGCTGTCAACGCTGTAAAATTGTTTTGTTCCTTTTAATTTTTGTTTGCTTTAAATAATAGTTTATTATGCTGTAAAAATTGTATGTTTAAAGTTCCTCAAATCCATTATATGAGCAAAGCATACAAATGTAAACGTGCGTGTGCCAAAAACTTTAAACGTCTTTTCTCCACTTTTAATTTTTGCGTTTTTCCCTATGCTGTGGACAGGATTCAGATAAAACTAAAGGAGAAGGTTAGAAGTAAAATTTCACCTAAATATCAAAATTTTTCGTTCAAAAATCAAAAAAATGTTTATTATAAAAAAATTATGAAAACTGACTCTAATTCCTTTTAAGCATTGTATTTGATGTAATCTTGCGCTTTCTAATTCTGTGCTCAAGTAGGTCCCACAAGTGCTCTATTGGATTGATATCCGGAGTATATCCATGCTTAACAGTCGTGAACAAATTGTTTTTATCCCGCGTGGCATCTAGTTTTCTCTATATTAATATTTTAACTTTTATTTTAAAAATATAGCATTTTTGTCATCGATAAACCAGACGCTGCTCCAAAACTCCAAAACCAATTGGAAACGTGTCTATTAGCAAAATCTTTTCTTTTTTTCTGATTTACTTCTGATATAAAGCAGGGCCCGTAAATAATCATTATCCATGTTTTCTTTAAACAAAAAAATCATCCACTTGGAAAAGCCGCATAAAAAAAATAATTACACCAGTCGGCTGCTATTTGGGCGATTTTCCAAGATACGCAATGATTGCATAATTCTAGATTTTTATATATTTTATCCAATATAATTTATTAATCTTTGAGTTTTTTCCAATCACTCAAAGAATAATTTTTATTATTGCGAAAAAAATAATACTTAAAAAATAATCATTATTTTTTGAGCGATATTTTTTCGCTCAAAATATCGGTCAAAGTCAAATATCTTTTGCTTAGGGGTCTTAACAGAATTTTTTTACATAACCCTATACAGTAAGGGAAGACGAATTCAAAATACCTATTCTTAATTTAAAAAACACGTTTTTAATATATATTTTTTTAAGTTTATTTTTTTTTATCAAAATATAACTCATAGCTTCTTTCTTAGATGTTCATTCGGAAAACTTTACACATAACCGTCTAAAGCAAGTGCTAACAAACCCAAAAACACCAGTTCTTAGAAAAATACAATTACTATTTTGAATTTCCAAATGTGTAAAGCTGATTTTATTTATTAAATTTTAGAAAAATCTGGTTTTGTAAGGAATCTGTAGAAAGATTGCTGCTCAACTTGCACTTTGGTTCGTTGTTTCCCACATGGAAATCAAAAAAACTGGGAGTAACACAAGTCCGCTTACGACCTATTTTGTACACTACAAATTTCAGACTGACTATTAGTGGAGAAGAATGAATAAAAGAATTATTGTAAAAAAAAAACGCCTTTTACATTTGATAACGTTTACCGTTTTTGTAAAGGGCATCGAGTTTTTGTGAGCTCCGTTTCTAGATCTTCGTAAATTTTTTGATTTCTTATTTTATAAATTACCTTTTCTTTTACTCAAAAAAATTTTTTTTAGTCAAAAATCTTAAAACTTATGCATTAGGCAAACCAGGCAAGCAGGCCCCAGACAACTAAATTCAAAATGCGGGCTCTACTGCTGGAACCCGCTAGTACGAAACATAT
>VNJS01004548.1:0-12437 GCA_008042575.1 Drosophila watanabei
ATCTCAACATCTACACCGACGGCTCCAAAATGGAAGGAGGAGTAGGAGCGGGCATATACTGTACGGACCCCGAAATGAGGCTGTCGTATAAGCTACTAAGGCAATGCAGCATATTCCAAGCGGAATAATTTGCCATTGGGAAAGCAGCAGAGCTTGCGCAGAACCTAAACAGTTCTTACGAGGCGGTCAATTTGTTCGTAGACAGTCAAGCGGCGATAAGATCCATGCAATCGTCAGCGGTCAGCTCCAAAAGTGTACTGGCAAGCAGGGAGGCACTAGATATCCTGAGCACGACTAAGTCAGTGAGGATCTACTGGGTTCCCAGCCACCAGGGCATCGATGGTAATGAAACCGCGGATGAACTTGCAAAGGAAGGCGTCGGACTGGCGAGTGAAAGAACAGAAAACATTCCAGTTTCCCTAAGAACGCTCCAAAGTGAACTAGAGGAAAAGGCCAACGAAAAAGCAAAAAACAGATGGAGGAGAAACTCCACTACCTGCAAAATATCAAAGATCATGTGCAGAGAGCGCAACGAAAGACTCAGCAACTACGTGCTGCATCTTCCACGGAAAGATTGCAGACTGTTAGTAGGAATTCTCACAGGTCACGGCCTGACCGCGACACATGCCGTCAAGCTAGGCTTCACCGATAACGCAAGCTGCCGGAAATGCGATGAATCTGGGACAACCGAAACCCTGGAGCATCTCATTTGCAAATGTCCGGCGCTAACAAGGTCAAGATTAAGACACCTAGGCGCTCCGGGTCTGGCATCACTGGAAGATGCCTCCAAGAGAAAGCCGGGCGAACAACTGGCCTTCGCGAAATACTCCTCAATCCTCAAGGACTTCGAAACTCGCATTAGCAATCTCCAAGTCCACACTAGTAGAACCCGGGCAACTAACGGCCATTTTTAGCCTATGCTTCGCCCCATAAGGGCCGCCCGACGTAACCTAACCTAACCTATAGTGCTGGAAAACTCAAAACCATTTAGTTGCGCACCAAGGTTGTCTTACAGTGAAAAAGAAGCATTGTTAAAAATGTTAGAAGAATACATTAGAGAAGGGATTATTCAACCTAGTAAATCAGAGTACGCTTCTCCTATTGTTTTAGTGAAAAAGAAGTCTGGGGAACTAAGACTTCTTATCGATTTTAGAAGATTGAACAAATTTATGGCGAAGGATAATTATCCGATACCATTAATTGATGACTTGTTAGACAATTTTGTTGGAAAATCTATTTTTAAAAATTGGATTTTAAGAATGGATACTTTCACTTGTTTGTTAACAAAGAGTCGGTAAAATATACGTCGTCTACCACACCCTTGGGGCAGTTTGCGTTTTTGCCGATGCCTATGGGTCTAAAAACAGCTCCACAGGTATTTTAGAGATTTGTTAATGACATATTTTAAGACATGATAAGACAAAATAAGGTGATAATGTATATGGACGATATTCTAGTAGCCAGCAAAAGTTTAGAAGAGCATTTTGAAGTTTATTAAAAAAAAGGTTAGTAGAAAATAAGTTAGAATTGAGAATGGACAAATGTAAATTTTTACAAGACAAGGTCAAATATTTAGGATTTCTGATTTCAAGAAATGGGACTAGAGCTGACAGCAAGGGCTTAGAAGCTAAATAAAACTTTTCTATTCCAGGCCAAGTGCAAGCAGTTAAAAGTTTTTTGGGTCTTTGCTCGTATTTTCGACGATTCATTAAAGATTTTTCGATATTAGCGAAACCTTTGAATGATTTATTGAGGAAGGATAAGGTGTTCAAATTTATAGAAGAAGAACTGAGTTGCTTTTCACTTTTGAAAGAGAAATTAATGGAAGCGCCAGTTTTAGCGATATACGATTACAGAGATGATGTCGAACTTCACTGTGACGCAAGTGCTTTAGGGTTTGGGGCTGTGCTTCTTCAGAAAAAAGAAGACTACAAGTTGCATTATATTTTTGATTTTTCAAAAAGGTCAACGGCGACGGAAGCAAAAGATCACAGTTTTGGGTTAGAGACTTTAGCTATAACTCACGCGTTAAGAAGATTTAGAATATATTTACTAGGAAATCGGTTTAAAATTGTAACAGACTGCATCTCTCTAACGTTAACGCTTAATAAAATCGAATTGAATCCAAGAATAGTAAGGTGGGCTCTAGAGTTGCAGGACTTCGATTATGAATTAAACCACAGAGCAGGGAGAAAAATGCAGCATGTAGATGCATTAAGTAGATGCAACAACATAATGATAGTGGAGGCAAATACATTCGCAACAAATTTAGTAATTTGTCAATCGAAAGATTTAAAGGTCCAGGAAATTAGGAAAATGTTAGAAATTAGCGAGCACAAGTTATATGAAATGAGAAATGGTGTGATTTATAGGAAAAGTAATGACAATAGATTATTATTTTACGTACCGAATCATGTTTTATACAAATTCCATGACGAAATGGGTCATATTGGGAGAGATAAAATGCTAGATGTCATTGGGAAAACCTACTGGTTTCCTAATATGAAAGTTAAAGTGTTAGAGCATATTCAAAACTGCTTGAAGTGCATAGCGTATTCTCCAAAAGTATGTAAAGGAGAGAGTTTTTTACATAGTATACTAAAGGGCAATAAGCCTTTGAGATTATTCATATAGATCATTATGGGCCAGTAGATAATAGCAGGCCGAAGAAACATATATTTGCTGTGGTAAATGCTTTTACAAAGTTTGTTAGGCTGTACACAACAAAATCGAATAATAAAAAAGAAGTGATAAGTGCATTGACAGTTTACTCTAGAGCTTATAGCAGACCCAAGTGTGTAATATCAGATCAGGGTAGTTGTTTTACTTCTTCGGAGTTTGCAGACTTTATGGAGATTAGTAATGTTAAACACATAAAAATAGCGACAGGCTCACCACAGGCGAATGGCCAAGTTGAACGAATTAATAGGAGTTTAGGACCTATGTTAGCAAATTTGACAGAACCAGAAAGGGGATTACATTGGGACAAAGTTATTGAAAAAATAGAGTATTCTATGAATAATACGATTCATAGTAACATCAAGCAGCGTCTTAGTGATATATTTTTTGGAATAACACAACGAGGAGAAATATGTGACGAGTTAAAGGAAAGATTAGAAGAGGAAGACAAAAATAGGGAACAGTTAAAGGACGATGATAATATTATTAACGACAATAGGAAAAATTTAGAACAATTTAGACAGAGGTTAGAAGTCAAAGAAGAAAAGATTAGGAAAACTTTAGAAGATGTTAGAAAATAAGCAAAAGATGCGCAAAGACAGGCGCAAAGAAGAAATGAAAAATACTACAACGCGAAAAAGAAGAGTGCAACAGAATACAGACAAGAAGATTATGTTATGGTTAAAAACTTTGATAATACGGTGGGTGGCTCGAGAAAACTTATTCCAAAGAACAAAGGTCCTTATGCAATTGAAAAGATCTTGAAAAATAATAGATACGCAATCCGTATTAAGGTGTTTGGCAGTGTAAATAATATAAGGCATTGGATTAAAGAATGAAAAGCAAATTGTAATAAAAATAATAGTAGAAAAACAATTTGTAATATAATAACTTGAAAAAATGGTTAATATTGTAAAATATAATAAGTTATGTAATAATAGCGAGACAGAGATAGAGGGCTATCTCTATAGTCAGGACGGCCGAGTTGTAGCAGGCTAGTTGAGATAAGAAGACTCTGGTCTTACTATTCGAGAGCACCTAGCACTCTCAGAGAGAAAAAGAGAGGACTCGCTAGGAAAAACGGGGGTTGATTGCAAGCTGCCTGCGAGCAGCAGATCACTGTTTAACGAGAGCACAAAAAGAGAAAACGACTTGAGAAAGGAAAAGAAAAGGAATAGACAAGAAGATACATGAATAAAGTTTAAAGTAAGAACAAAAGTGTTAAACATAATTCTAAGATCTAAAAGAAAATAAGAAGAATATAATAAATAAAGAAACTTAATTAAACTTAACATCGGTCACAATAACAATCTTGAATAACATCTTGAACAATTATAATATATTTAATTAATTAATTTTTAATCACTTTCAACATCTAAATCAAAGGAATAGGCATCGATACATTCAAATGTATCCAAGTCATCTTCATCATCGTTATCTGTAGTATGATAACAATTTAGGAAACCGACATTTGGTGGTATTAAAAAATCAATAACTTCTAATGGGTAACTGCTGCGTTTTTTGTTTCGATGTACTCTTTTCTTGATGTGAATGCTGGAAACCATGAGATCTGATGAATCAATGAACGTCAGTCATGGTGTTTAAGCGACTATTTTGTCTTGCATGCGAACGTATTTCATTTTTATAAATTTTGTTCCGAGCTTCGGATGCATTTTCACCTAGGCAGCCAAGTGGAAGGGACGATGTTGCAACGATCCGGGCTCTATGAGCTAGTACAAATAAAATAAAATTTTTTTAAATCTCCTGGGTCTCCTCTCTGTGTTCCCGTCGTTGGTATTGCCCCTTCCATTTGCTTAGAGATTATCATCATGGAGCCCAAGCTCCTCCCATAATTTGTGCTGAATTTATTTTTTCCGGGCTGGCACTTTTTCTTTGTTTTGAGGGCCACGTACTTGCCACTTGCCAATACCAATTCTATATGACACTTTTAAAACTAATTCGAAAAAACGAATTCACACGTATAGAGGACTTACTCCATACGCGAGCACATGTGAGTTCTTCGGCGTAAATTTGTCCGATTGAACATCAGAGACTGTCAAGAGTTCCAGGGGCTTCGCTCCACAGATTGGGCAAGACTGGGTCGAATGAGTTTATTTAAAAATATTAAGATCATTCCCATCAAAAAAAGTCATTTTCGGTTCAAAATGTATAAGGAAAACGCAGTTGTTGTCATCTGCGAAATTAAACGGCACTAAATTTTCAATTTCCGTGTCCAGTCGTTTTTTCTCTGCTCTGATATGACTTTGTGATTCTTTGATGAATTCAATTTTTAAAGGCCTGCAAACCCGATAAGACTGCGGAGACAGATTCATCCAAATAACTCGACCTATCGAATCCACTAACTTAAACGGAATTAGTGTTGTCACAAACAGAGACTGATCGAATGTGTCTGTTGCTTATAGTGCAAAATTTTGCTTGTAAAGGCTTTGCCCACTTGAACCGTCAAATCCATAACTGGCAATTAATGTCAAATCGGAAATATCTTTAGAAACATTGAACACGTCTTTTTGTAACATCATAATGCGCTCGGCTGTGTGGTTTAACAAGTTCTGTAATAAGACACACCGACAGTTTCTGTAATATATAGACCTTTAGGTCTGCATTTATCTTTTGCACCGATAATTTGAATTTCTCTTTTTACTTTCCAGTCTAATGCTCATGTACTGTTTTTTGGTAAAGCCATTCTCCATAAAAAAATCTAAAGCTTCTTCTGGAGTTAATGGTACAAGCTCAGCTTTCGTTGTTGCTTCCTCCACGGGCTTCAAGCACGCTTTTTTGGCAGCGGTAGTAGTTGCATGAACAAGGAGATTGACATCATTATTATTTTCTGCTGAAAATTCAAAAGCTAATCTATGCTTTAATCAAAAACGCCCTTCATCATAGCTTAATCGTGGCCGTCCTCCACTATTGGGGGACTCTTTAATATAGTCAGATGGCTGAAATTTCGCTTGAAAACGTATTGCAAGAAAACTTTCTTTCTGCGCCCTATACCTTAGAACTATGCGAGAGCATTTTTTTATTTCACCATCAACATAAGCAACAAAGTTGTTAATCCTCTTTATCAAAAGATCTTCTTTTTGCTTTAAGTTTCCGATTCGATGCTGTAGCACAAAGTTGTAAAGGGTTTCGGTTTCGCGTCCATGTGCCAGCCAATACTCTAGCATTTCTGCATAACTTAGGTCTATGTTGTCTAGCAAAAAATAGCAAAGTAAAAAAAGGTTTTTCAAAAATATTGGGCATTGTGCCCAGTGTGCTATGTACCAAACTGAAAAATCATTTTAATTTTTAAAGCACTGCAGTTCAATTTATAAAATCCTATCTTTTTGTCGCAGATTTCGAACTTCTGCCAACTCACTCGTAGTGTACCTCAAGGGTCAGTCTTGGGTCCAATGATGTTTTCTATGTAAGTAAATGACATGCCTAGTTTTTTGTCTAATTGTGAAGTTCATTTGTATGCAGATGATGTGCAAATGTATGTTAGTAGTTAAATTAGATAGTTAAATGTTTGTGTTAATTCAAGTAATAATATGCTTAATGTAATTTAGAAATGGGCAAGAGGTAATGGCTTCAGTATAAAACCTTCGAAATCATTGTGATTGCAAAAAAATCAATTGATACAACAAATATTCCTAAATATGTTATTAATGGCACGCCGATTCAATTTGAGCAGAATGCACTGAACTTAAAACTTACATTCAATAAGACTCTTAGCTGGAGCAAACATATTTCCAAAGCTACAGGACGAACATACGGCTGCGGCAGCTGTCATATTCCAAGTCATTTCTTCCGGTTGAAATAAGGATAATAGTAGCTAAGGTTATTCTGATACCAACAATGTTCTATGGAGTGGAAGTTTTTGGACACTGTGACACACGCGATATGCAGAAGCTGGTAGTAGCCTGTAACTCAATTGTACGATATGTCTTTAATTTAAAACTACTTGACCATGTATCACACTTGACTAATAAAATTCTTGACCTAAGCTTGACTTCTTGAATTTGCTGCAGGACTCTAAAATATTTCCACAAAAATGTGATGTTTGCTATCTCAACTGGAACAAATAATTGTACATGCCCAAGATTCAATTCGCTGTGCTCGAATAGTCAATTCTTTATTAACGTTATTCGTATGTAGAACAATCTGCCACTTAGATATAAAACAATTAGGGTCACAACTCAGTTTAAATTTTCAAATTAATATTTTTAACTAAAAAAAATAAATAAATAAAAATAAAAATAAATAAATCAAATAGACAAAAAACAAGGAAGGAAGCTAACTTCGGCACGCCGAAGTTTATATACCCTTGCTGATTCCAATTTTATCAATTATAATCTATTCCTATTTAATATAATATGAATTGAATGTGAATCATTTGATGTTACAGTTTCACATTTTTTTACTTTTTGTACATGTAAAGTAAAATATATTTTTTCCTTCACATTTACCGATCGTTTGTTTGGTAGCTATATGATATAGTCGTCCGATTCTTATGAAATTAACAACAAAATTCTGAAAAAAAATAAGATATACTTGCATCTCAAGGAAGTTTTAATTTTTTTTTTCTAAAAATTTCCCGACCGTTCCTTTGGCAGCTATATGATATAGTACTCCGATTTTTACAAATTTAAATCTAAGAATCTGAAACAATGTATGGATAATTCTCTGATGTCGCACGCGATACGCAATAAAACTAAAAAAAAATGACAGAAATAAGACTTTATTTTAAATTTACATAATTTGAAACTTATAGCTCTTGGTGAGCTATATAATATTCTAGAAATTTACCAAAATGTATAAAATCCGCACGCGACAAAAACAGAAGTCATTTTTTTAAAAAACCGTTCAATCACTGATTTCGGAAAAAACGTGATGAGAGAATTAATTTTAATGTATTATGGATAATGTTATCTTAAATTTATTTTTAGTTTTACCTTTAAATATGAATTATTTTTTTTTTAAGTTAAATCTTTATCGATGTCGCAAGCGACACTTTTTATCATCATACTTTGCATGTTGATTTTTTATATTGAGGTAAATTAGAAGAGCCTATATCCGTTTTATTTCGACTTGTTGCATTCTTCTTGTAATGTTAGGAAACCAAAGTTAAAGCATAATGCCTCTATTTTATTAAAACAAAACAAGCTCTCTTTCATCAAAATGATGACAAATCGCATTTACGCAAAAATGAATGCGAATATTTCAAACTCTTTTTTTAGAATACGTTAAACGCTTTTTAAATTTTACTATTAAATCATTCCCTAAAGTTACTATGTTGATAAAAATCATTTAAGAAAACTTTTAATTTTTTGGCCGTGGTTGTTGTTTTCAGAGGATCACCCATATTAAACTCATAAAAGAGAGTTGATCAAGATATGTTAGAACTGTTTTTATGGCAGCTATATGATTTTGTCGTCCGATCCGGTCCCTTCCGACGTATGTACGAGTGAGAGTATAAAGAAGACTATCTGCAAAGTTTCATTCAGATAGATTCTAAACTGAGGGACTAGTTTGCGCAGAAACGGACAGACGGACAGAAGACAGACCAGCAGACGGACAAGGCTAGATCGACTTGGTTGTTGATGCTGATCAAAAATATATATATTTTACTGGCAGACCCGACTAATTATAGTTGCCCAAGCTAATTATAGTTGACCCGGCAACCACTGTTTTGTCATGTATATTATTTGTAGGAAACAATTAGGAAACAATGAGCATATTCAGTTGTCAATAAATAACATATTAAACCTTGAACAGTAATATTTATTATTTTAAAGTATAAATTCTTTCAAATTCAATTTAATTTAGCACTAATCGGTGCACAATATTTTTGGTTAACTTGTCTTTAGCTAACATAAATAGATTTGACGGTTTCTTAACACGTGAACATGCAACATATAGTTGCCCATGAGAAAAACATGGATTTTCCAAATCCAAACCACAAATGGACATTGTTTGGCCTTGAAACTTATTTATTGTCATGGCAAAAGCTAAACGAATTGGAAACTGTAGCCGTTTAAAAGGTATGGTAGAATCTGATGGTATCATTGGAATTCGGGGCAACAGGACCACATTAAGTTTGCGTATTTTACGCAAAAATAATTTTGAGTCATTTGAATTTCCAGCAAGAAGGGTAGAGCACGACTTTTCCTGCTGCGCAGCACATACCGGCAGTTTCATTCCGAAATTTTAACGCTTGACAATATTGACATGCTTTGTCCATTCTTTCGATAGCAATTTTTAAATGCGTAGAGTAGTTAATATCTGGTGCATATTTAAAAGCAAGACGAACGAAAGATGTACGAACTAATGAGCGATTGTTCCGCTGCCTTTGTCGTTCTTGTGCTCGTACTATATCTATGTTTCGATCTCGAGCCGCCCTGATTCTTGTAATATTCTGCTGCAGACGTTCGCTACGCTGTTCCTGGGATTCTTGTGCACTACCTTCTGCTTCTTAATGTATTTAAAATGAGGTTTTAAAGACTCACTACTTATAAACACAAAACAATAATTATGAATAAAGAACGACAATAATAGAAAAGACAATCTGACGAAATGCGATTTATTGATATCATTTATTACAAAATATGTAATACGTGAAGAGCCGCTCGACCAATTTTGTGCAAACTTGACCTAACTCATCAACAAAATAGACCGAGCAAAGCATACAGATTTGGTTCAATAAGCACACTAAATTTCATGAGAATCGGTAAAGCCGTTTCGGAGGAGTGCATAAAAAAAGAAGATTTGTCCTTGTCCTGCCGAATCTGCCATGATGAAAAAGATCTAAGCTATCATATCTCTCAAGTCAAACCAAAATGCATATTGCCTGCAAATTTGAACGAAATCTGTTTAGGAGTCTATGGCGAACAAACATAGTAACAGGAGATTTTTATATATTAAGATTTGGATATTAAAAATAATAAAACACTGTTGGTAACGCTATTTTTGTTTGACTGATGTAATGACGTGGAAACTGATGCATTTTATCTTGCGTGCCGAAACTAATACAAAAGAAACGCGAGTTTGGGAACGCGACATTAAACTCCTCCAAGTATGTATTCTGTGCTCCAACGCACACACGCACATTGTTTTGATAGATATGATCTTTGACGTTAGGAACACACCTACATTAATTAGACAAAAGTGAGTGCTTGTAATTTAATATGAACTTTATACCATAGCAATAAAGCTCAAATTGACTACGTTTTAGTTACAAATCAGGGATGCCTCCTACACTGAGTTGCAAACTTCTGACTGAAATTTTACTATCCTGGAAGGCTATAATAAATTGTTAGTTATAGGTAACAGTCTATATGTGTTAAAATAAGAATATATTTCAATATGTGACTATGTTTCTAGTGCTACAACTATAAGTGTAAACTTGCTGCGCTCGGAGAATAGATAAATAAATAAAAAAAAATTTATTTACAAATTAATTTTTGTTTAATACTTACCTCATAGCGTCCATGAGAAATGACAGCAGTTCTTCGCTGTGATATAGTTATATGCTTTATATGTGTGAAATGGTAATATCCGGATTCTTGAATAGAAGCTAGTAATAAAAAGCTATTTCCGTCCGATGAAAAAACTGGGTGAGGAATAATATCCAGCCATTCATCTTCAGGTGCGCGCTCAGAGTGAATCTAAAACATAAACGATTCCTTACTGTGTCATGTCAAATATTTCTCTCGTTTCTTACTTCTAAACAATTCCAGGATTCCATTTTCAAGCACTTTGCGATAACACTGTAATTTTGAGATCTTCCCATATAAACCACAGATACTTGACGATTGGTATCAGATATCCATCCTGCAGATACAAGGTAATAGTCCCTTTACGAAGAATAAATATGCGTTAATGTCATAATATTAAAGTGTACATAAATGTGCCTACTTACTGTCTATCAAGTGAAGCCGGCGGTATTATTTGAAATTTCTGAATCTCGTCTAAATTGGTTATGTTAACAACCCACAATTGTACTTCTGGGTTAGGGGCACCTGGAGTAGGATATCTAACGTTTTTTGTTTCCGGAAAATAACTTTCTGAAGATATTCCAATTCCAGCAAATATGGCTCCAGAAGATAACCAGGGATACGACATCAGTCCAACTTTTGAATCATTAAATATGGCGAACATAAAATGTGTACCATCGAAAGACGGCCAAATCGCTTCTGGAGTATCAAAAATTTCCTCTACAAAAAAAAAAAAGAAAAACTATTTACATTTAAAGAACTTTTAAAATGTTAAGCTTAACAATACAATTTTGTTCGATCCACGGGACTTCACTAGTTCAAAATATTCCATACCTCATTTTTTTATGAAGGACTTATACCCTCTAAAATAGGCAGCAAATGTAATAATAAAGCCATAATAATAATAAGAATGAGCCAAAAATAATTAAGCCACTATTTGCTAAACCGTAATTTTTAATTTTTGAGATAAACACGATAAAATAAATTTTAATAGAAATTAAATTCTAATCTTGAAAGGATTCAGTATCTATTTGTTCGATTCGTCAATAAACCATTTAACATTTTACATACAGAAAAATAAAACAAGATTATGTCCAGACTTGAGGTCAAGTCGGCTGTGATTTTGATCATAAACAAAGGCGTGCCGTTTGCCACAAACAATAAAAAGATCTTGTCGTAAGACAAGTAGCAGCTGTAGTTTAAAATTAAATACCCTTGCCGATTGCAATTGAGTCATTAATAACACAGGTCAACATAAAGTTTGATCACCTCATCGCATTTAAAGTATGACCATTAAAACACCAATGTTTACTTTTAGTTTCTTTATTTGGTCGGGGCAGCAAAAGTGCCGCTCCAAAGTTTATATCGTTTGTGATCTTAATTCTAAGTAAGGCTAAGTCTCGTCGCTGCGCTGCCCACTGACGGCAGCAGAGAGACGGCTATGTATATGCTTATATATATTGACTATGCTCTCTTAAGTTGGAGCGTGAGGTATGTGTACATTTGGTCCGCTCGTGTTGTAACTATGCTGACACCAGCATTTCTAAGTACGGGCTAAGGCATAGCGATCGCTTCATATTTCGGCCGCTTGGGGTTTTGACCGGGACTTTGAATTATATAAACACTGCAACAAAGTGTTACAGTGTGTACCGTTTAAGTACTCTTGGTTCAGTGGGCATTCAATATGTCTGCAAATTAAATACGATGATTGTGAATTTAATAAAAAAAATATTTTGTATTTTTTATTATCTATTTCACCTTCACAAGTTACAACTTTCCTTGGGTCGATTACAATAGGTGTGAACTTATTCGCAAACTATTATCTGATCTTGTTAGATCCTACAATCGGACTGACTTGCAAGGGCCACTTATCTCATAAGGAAACCTCGGTTTAAGAGAACCAGTGAACTCCTAGAGATTTCAGATAAGAGCTGGACTCAAGAGAGTCCGAAAATTGGGTGATGAAATTCTCTGTTCAATTGTGAAATTATCCTAAATGGATTATTCTGCATTTTCCTGGAGCCGGGTGTTCAGATGTTTGTGTTTCCTAAGGCTTGACCCGGTTTGTTTATGTTGGCTGGACCGCGGCGTAATTCCATCGTAATGGAAGTTCTTAATTCAATTTTAATGAAAAAATTCTTTAGGCGTGAGAAGCTTATTGGAAGCTAATTTTCTGTGGGAATGTTATTACAGAATTGTTTATGAAAGACATCTGTGGGGTCACTGAGTGGTTCCCAATTAGGGTTTGTTCATAAGGGAATTGTT
>VNJS01004549.1:0-12719 GCA_008042575.1 Drosophila watanabei
ATGCAGGAAGCCACAAAAGTTGAAAAGTCTTTAGTCCCTGAAAAGCATGTAAACTTGGCAGAAATTTCAAGTTAGTGGCTTGCTGCTGAACAGCGCCAGGATTCTGAAATTACTGATATCATTAACAAATTTAACTCTAAAGAGTTTACAGATGATGTTGCACAGACTTATGAGTTGAGAAAAGGTGTCTTATTTCGTAAAGTTCAGAGAAATGGAAGAACCCGTTGTTTGCCAGTAGTGCCCCATGCATTTCGATGGTCAGTAATAAATCAAGTGCACGAGTCCATCATGCATTTGGGATGGAAAAAGACTCTTGACAAAACTTACCAATATTATTGGTTTGCTAAAATGAATAAATATGTTAGGAAGTTTGTCGATAGCTGCATTAAATGTAAAACTGTTAAGGGTTCATCTGGGAAGATACAAGCCGAGTTACATCCAATTCCAAAAGTGAATGTGTCATGGCACAAATTGATGCCTTAACAACATTTGTTTATTTGTTTTATACCTTAAAATTAGATTCTGACAGTTGTATTCCGGCAATGAAATCATCTATTTCTTTGTTCGGAATACCGCAGCGTATAATAGCTGATCAGGGTAGATGTTTTACTAGTGGGAAATTTGCAGAATTTTGTACATAACACCACCTTTGGATTTGATTCCACCGTATGATACAGAGATGGAGGTAGATAAAGTTAATGCCAGAGATAAGGCAATTGAAAATATGAACAACGAAGTTTGTTACGACAAAAAAAGGTTCGATAAAAATAAAGCAGTAGTTAACGACACAAAGTCGGAGATTTTGTTTTACTGAAAAATGAAGAACGGCATCAAACTAAATTGGATGAAAAGTTTAAAGGACCATTTTTGGTTACTGAAGTTCTGAAGGGAGATAGATATATCTTGAAGTCATTGCATAATAAAAGAGCTTATAAATATTGTCATGAAGATTTGAGAAAGATGGCAGATGGTTATGTTCCGAATGAATAGGAGTGCCCGCCTGCGACTTGTTGAAATGGTTCAATTATATCTGTGTGAGAGGATATGTTATGTGAAAAAAAAATGTCCATATAGAGTATGGATTGGTTGAAATTAAGTTGCAATAGACTTCAATAAGAAAATGTTTGTGAATGGCGGATATGTTTGAGAATTTGAATGGAAATAACCTGGCGAATGCAAAGTTTATGCATGGTTGATATATAACAATATTGCGTCATTGGGGAAGCACAAGTGAAAGACGAAAGTTGGAACATGGCTTGTGGCGTTCTTGACGGGATTATGCTCTTAATCAAAAGGAAATCATAGTGGCGATAACTAGAGTCGAATTTTGAATTTCTGAGAAGCAAATGGAATGAATTAAATGTTAAAATAAATGCGAGTACCAAGTGACAGTTCTCGTCTCAGCACTCTAACGGTTGTTTGTTAGTACGCTTTGTTCCGTCTATTCGCCAGATGGTTAGGATAGTTCGATGCGAGCATGAGAGAGATGTTGTGTGAGGTTAGAGGTTTGAGAAAGAGATGCGCACTACGATTGTTGTGCGTGTATGCTTGAGCCACTGCGAGAGACAGAGATACAAGTATGTTCGTTGCAGCATTTTCTGGATAGCATTTTCGGTATACTAGGGAGCTGGTGAGGAGTCTCAAGTTGGCATCTGAGCAATTAAATATGGAAAATCCTAAAGATAACCCGACATATATGCATCGCAGTGGTCTCTAAATATAAAAATTTAATTTAATAAATCTTTCCCAAAACTGAAGTTAAACTTATTACTTGGAGGCTCAAGCCGACGAAAGCCGTCAAACACAAAAGGGCTTTCGACCTTCAAGTCAGTTGGCAACGCGAGCAGCAATTACAAGAACTTAACAGCCGGGATTCTTACGATCGTTTATGACAACAAGCCGATTGGCGAAAAATAAAGAAAAGTTTCAGAACTAACCCAAAAACACGCGTGCGTTCTTTTCAAGCCTTTGTCAGAGATGTTGGCCGTTCGGATACCGTAGTGATCTCGGCCCGCGCCCCTATTCGCGGCCAAAATTTGTTACATTGGTGCCAGTTGTGGCGTCACTACAAAATGCCGAAAAATTTCGCTCGCCATCGCCGTCAAGCCTCGCCAGAGGGGCATAACCAGGGAGAACCGCTCAACCGCTCGTTCCGGCTGATCGAGCGAAAAGTAGAGGCTTTTGATCACCCGCTCAACCTCAAGCCGGAGCAGAAGTTCTAGCAAATGTGGGCGACCTTCGAGAGAAAGATGCTCGGCGACCGCGCTGGGAACCACGGAGACCAGCCGGCGCGGAGTCGTAGTGGCGTCACGCAAGCAGGGAGCAACCGGCACTCCGCCAGCACCCCGCGCTTCGCTGAGGCATCCAACGTTGACTCCGGACAGCCGCGGCAGGTATATTCCCCTGGAGCAGCACAAACTCCTGCGCCGCCAGCATGCGACCTAACCTCACATTGGGGAATTCTTGATGTATCGGACGCAGTGCTGCCGCCCACCTTCTACGACACCCTGGCCGGATCTGCAGCGCCTTCTTGACGACACGGATGAAGATTTCCACTGGTCAGAAGCGGAGAATTGTACACGATCCTGTGGGGGCGTGCACAGCGTTTTCTCTATCGACTGCTATGCGCGAGTATATCACAATCAGTAATCATACCGGCTATAACGCTTTCCATAATCGCGTGCAAGGGCCCCGAGAGTTATTCGAGAGCTTTGCCCTGGAGCTGGAAAGCCTGGCGCGTTGCATCCCACGACTTACAACAGCATCATAGTGCAGCGCTTCATCGACGGGATCTGAGAGACCGGATACCAGGTTCCCATTATCAGCAGCAATCTGTCATCGCTAACCCACACCCTTGTCATGGCCTGCCGCGTGGAATCCCAATGTCGACGACGGCCAGCTGTCTGATTCGGAACGCATGCCGGCCGAGAGGCCTATCGAGAGCCCCCAATCAAGAAGCTGCCGGAACAGCTATTCCATGAGCCGCCATCCAGCCAAATCGCCGACAAAAAGAAAAGGGGCCAATTGGGCTCGTAGAACATCGAATTTAACAGTCATGCGAAATGTACGAGCACGAAGGTCTGGCGAACAAATCCAACAATATAATGTGCGTGCAAGCATGGTGCAGATACGTGAACTCTTGCAAGAGGGTCGAAATCGACGAAATCACGAAGACAAGATTCCAAAAATGTTATTGGTCCTTTGGACAAGGAATACCCGCATAGTTATGCACTTAAAAATGAGCCAGTTGGGATCCAGGTTCTAGCGTTTTCCTAAAGTCAATTCGCAGATTCGATTCACGTTTTCAAATTACGTCGTTTGGAGTAACAGAAATAGTTAACAATATTGCTGCAAATGGTAAACAATTAAATTCAACGTTTAAAACCAAATCAAAAGTTATCAGCGATTGCGGGGTCAGCTAGCAATATATATATATATATATATATATATATATACATATATATATATATATATACATAAAATTGCAATTTTCATATTGCAATCATCATATCGTATCATCATATCATATCGGAGGCGGTTGTGTATATCTTTGTTCCTTGAACGTTTCGCCAAATGATCCACTACCATGGCGTCGCACAGTGGGCGGTTGGGCCTCGCTAGCGGCATTTAATGAATAACTTCTAAACTATAATAGATATCGGGTTTTCTTTCTCTCCTTAGGAAAAAATTATATATTTTTTTAAGATTTAAAAATTCCATTTGACAATGAAGATATCAAAGGGTCGGAAGATGTCTTCCACTTGAATATTTTCCTGAAATTTTTTCGCGTATTGCTTTCGCGCATGTTTCGAAAGTCATTGTTTCTGGCTTCAAAAGCTTCCTACGACATCATACCAATCGAAGGGCAAACCTGGCTTATAATGTCTACTGCATAAATTCTGTGAACAGACGATAGCATGTAAAACCAGGGGTATGCCTTCACAAAAATTTCAGCAGTTTTAAATGCGGAATACTTCCGCATTTATTTCGTGTCCACAAGCGAGTACTCGTAGGACTACACTGAATCAATGTATTAATTCATAGGTTACTCTTGTTATATGAGCAGCCAAATTTGCTTGTTGGAAAACCTCATTGCAGTGTTTCCGTTGTTTGTACTGCCAGAACTACCAACTGGTATATCCACCAGTAAATGCATTTCCTCTCTTAGCTTCTGCTGAATAGTTCTCTTATTTTGTTCAACAAAATTCTTGTCAGCACCATGAGCTTGCCACTTTTCTATTGGGATTCGATTTGCAATGTGCGAAACACACTCGAAAAACCTAATCCAGGCGTGGAGAGTTGGTAAGCCATATTCAAATAGGTTTTCATTAATAGAAACGCTTTTCACCAAATTTAGATCATTCATATTGTTGGAGTTGCGCTACAGATTCCCCAAGTTTGCAAAGAAGATTCCGATATGACACTGAACGTTTTGCCATCAAGCATGGTCATATGAAATTGGTGATTGGTATTCATTACTGTTGGTAAAATATTTGATATTTGGCTTTTAATATTTTAAATTTTTTTGCGAGTCAAGTCTGCCGATTCTTTCTTGCAAACTATCTTAATGGGCCGACAATATCGAGTAGAAGAAGGTCGATTTTTTTTATATTAAACTGTCGGTCCTTTTTGCACTGTTAATGGCACCATACAACCATCGAAGTCATCAAATTTTTGCCTGTATGTGGAATGGCCGCTGCTGCTATCACAACCCCATTTGTAGGTAGCCGTTAATTGGGTGCTAATATTATTTTCGATATGATTTGGAAAACATTCTGGGTGTGCTTCAATAATCCTAGCTATCGTATGGTCCATTAAGCTTTGTAGTGATACTTCAGCAAATTGAACAGTGACCGTATTGACACTAGGATTGCCATTTTTTTCGCACAACGCAGTTTATCATAGCATAGATATATCGGCGTTTTGTCCTTTGGCGGCTCCTTTGACAAATTCCATGTGCATTTGGTATGTCCAACATCTACAAATATCGCCAGGGTTTTTTTATCAGATAATTTTGAAGGTAAACACTGAGGGATAGACATAGTTTTCATTATCTTACCGCTAAACTCTTCATCGGCGTTTAGCATTGACACCTTCTGTGGAGCACTGCGCTTTTCAGTTTTATACAAGCTGCAGCTTGCCGCTACCAACAATGCATCTGTTGGGACATCTTCAAATATGCCTGATTGTTGTCTTGTTGTCTTGCGTTTTTTTGCAACAAACCGAAATATCTTTTGACGTCCAACATATTCAAATGATGGATTTTCATAGAATACTAGCGGCGTATTTAGCTATTCCTTATATTTGTTTTAGAAGAAGGCCTTCTTTCTTCCACACTTTCCGCTTTACTATAAGCCTATTAGTAAAATTTCGCAGTTTTTTGCCAATCTCGCACTGCTCCTTCAGAGAATAACTATGGTTTTTAAGAACAGTATCAAATACAAAGCTTTCCATGGCGAAAAACTTCTTGGTTGGGGTCTCTTCTGCGCGTCATACTTTATAAAATACTTCGTTTTTCTATTGACATTGTTGGCTAGAAAGTAACGGTTAGCAGGAAGTAGCAGTTCATTTTACACATTTTGGATGCACAATGATTCACCCTTTCGGCTAGTAAAAGAGTTAGACTGAATCCCATTGAATTTAGTAAGTTCTAATTCGGCCTCCTTGTTAACAGACTTAACTACCACTACGCTTTTTAAGTTACACATCTAAACTCTGGTCACAAACACAGATTTTTTATGTAAAACATAGCTCGAAGCTAATAAAATCGAAAACTTTAAATAAATAATGTGAAAATTGTAAGTTTGCCCCGAACTTGAATTTATACGCACAAAAACGAAAAAATGTTGTTAAGCTCTTTGTTAAATCCTCTGGTGTGTTTGACAGTTCACAGCTGATGATCAGCTGATCGTAGAAAATAAAAAAAAAACGTTAAAAATCTAGTTAAAGCATCTATTATCGGCTTACGAAAAAAAGTCAACGCTTTTTTAATTTTTGAATTAAATGCTAGCCAGATAAAATCGCCAGCTGTGCGTCGTTGGCATTTCACATGGATATGCCTAGATTAGTCATTGATTATTTGAACTGTTGTGATACAAGCAACTGCATCACCATATTCTGGTTTTGAAATGGTTTTTAAATGACCTGAAATCTATATTTTGTTGCATGGTAAAAATCATTGTTTCCAAATTGCTTTGTAGCTGGACTGGGACCTGCTGAGCGTTTTGAGGGTGGCTGGAGTGGATCTTCCAGAGTATCAGCCTAAGAGATGCCGTTTGTAATACTGAGCGGACCGAAAGATGATATCGCTGCCTTGGCGAAATATATGTTAGGCATAGTTTTTGTTTTATAATACACATTTTGTGTATTAGACACTATTGGTCGTCACATGCGACTCTTTAGCTCCTTGTAGACCAAACATCCTCTGTAGTTTGCCGCATGGTTTTCTCCGCAGTTCCCGTATTTTTTTTTTGTATGTGGGTCTTCTTTGTTAGCATGTGCAGAATTATGGAAGTAACCTCAGACTACGCAGATTGAACGAAGTGTGCAGTATGTCCTGGTGTGTCCATACTCTCGACAATTTATGCATTGTACTGGGTCGTTCCGTTTGTTTGCTTCTTCCACGGCGATCCTCCTATGCAATAAGAACTGCAGCTTGATCGGGTGCACTTCATTTTTCTTTAGGGCTTTTCTGTCTGCCTCAAGCTCGACCTTGAAGAGTGGTTGAAGCTTTTTGTTTTTGTTGAAAATATTGCTAGCATTCTCAATATTCTTGTCTTTAAGGGCTTCTAGTGTCTATGAGGGGGCGACGTCAGGTTCGATTCCTTTTAGAACTACAAGTAGTCCTTTTGCTGCATTTTAGATACCGGTGGATTTTACTAACCGGATGATCTGTGCTTTGAAGGGTATAACCCCGTGTATGGAAGTTATATCTGCTAAAGAGGTGCGTTTTAACCAGCATTACATTCAGGAATTGTGGTATTTCAATTTTATTCAGTGAAATGCCGTTGCCATTACAGATGTGTGAGTTGGTCATTGATTATTTGGACTGTTGTGATACAAGCAACTGCATCACCATATTCTGGTTCTTAATCTGGCATGAGCTCCATCATACTTTGTTTTTTGCATTGAGGTCTTCTTTGTTAGCAGGGCAGTGTGGAATTTCAGATTCTCTGTAGAATTCGCAGACTGACCTAAGTGTGCAGTATATCCTGGCAATTTGTGCTAAACCGTTGTGTTTATGTGGTTTTTTTACGCTTATCCTCCGATGCAATAAGAACTGCAACTTGTGGATCGGTGCACATCATTTATCTTAAGGCTATCTGACTTGAGCTCGACCTTGATGAGTGGTTGCGGCTTTTCGTTTTTGTTGATAATATTGCTAACATTCTTGGCAGAGAATCCCTTGGCTTTATGGGCTTCTAGTATCTCAGAGGGGCCTACGTCAGGTTCGATTCCTTTTATTACCACAAGTAGTCCTTTTGCTGCTTTTTTATTTGATAGGTGTAAAAGTTATTTTTTGTCTCTTCCAGGTATTTAGACACAGCTTTGAAGTTTGGTTTCGTGGATGCTCCCTTTAATAAGCGAAACAACATGAAGATTTTCATCCCGACCAGCGCAACAATTTTGTTAACCAGGGCGTTTAAGCTTTTTTCTTTAATATACATAGGCGTGGGCTTTGGTTTCTTTTGGATCACCTGCTCCGGCTTAGCTTGGCTCTCACCATCTGCTAAGGTGAAAAATCTGTTGCTGTTCTCGAAACTCATGGCTTGTTCGGTGGGTTGGATGATACGGTTGATCTTTGGTTTGTTACCAACCGTGTTTGGCGGAATATGCTTACGCATTTGGCGATGAAGCCGTTGACACCGAAGTCGCAATTTTGCTCGTTGGTTTAGTTCTTGCCGTTACTTTTGCTAAGGTAGCAGAAATTTTAACACTGCTTGTTGTTGGTGCGTCTTCCGTAGGAGTCGGTGGTGGGGTCTGGAGTTGGAATGAGTAGGGCTGGTGATAGAAAGCACGGTCTCGTCTTTTCGACGGCCAGTACTCCGCGTTACTCTTTTTACACGTTTTTTTTTGCTTCGGTATCGCGTGTTGAGAAATACGAATAATAACCGTTTCTTTGGCTTACGGAGCTTCTACACTCATTATTTTGATCGCCGCCCATTTATTTGAGCTTATCGCGCGTGGCTTAACAAGAGTAAAATTGCACTTTTAACAATATTTATTTATATAACGCCTTCGATTTATATATATTGAAGAAAGAACTCAACTCGGAGCTTTCGAAAAACACGTCCGTCCCCGTCGAAGACTAAGAATGAAATACGTGTAGGAAAATTGCATTTGACTTTACAAGTAAAAAACTAAAAAAAAAAAAAATGTGAAACTGTAAAACTAATATGAATATGAAAGTAATTTATGTTATATTAAATTTGAATTTATTAATATATTTTTTAAGCGAATAAAGTTCAAATTTATAAAGGTTAAATTAATGTAAAAGCAATGTGTTATTCCTTTTTTTCTAATAGGCGTGTTTATTTGTTTCTATTTAATTTCAGTCCAAAAATTATTCGTAAAAAGCCTCCATTGTACAATTTGAAGTTTTCCCTTATTGGTATGAAAAATATTGAAAAAGAATTGAAAAAAAGAATAGAAAAATTGGGCGGCCAATGTGATAATAAAATATCTGATACAACTATTGCCATATTATCAACTGAATCGGAAGTAAAAAGAAAGTCTATCCGTATGGAGTCTGCAAAAAAACTTGGAATACACATTATTCCCATGGAATATTTGGATATTGTGGAAGCTGACGCTGACGGAGCTATTAATTACATAAATAGTATGAGCCTGTGTAATTGGGGTACTGATCCTCTGCAAAAAGTTCCTCTGGATGATCCAAAGAGCTCAAAGTTCAACAGTATTTACACAAAATCTGTCCCAACATCAAAAACGTTAAAAGTAAAAGACGGGATAGCTGTTGATCCGGACAGTGGCCTTGAGGATATCGCTCATGTATACGTACACGGAAAAGATAAATACAATGTGGTACTAGGCTTGACTGATATTCAGCGAAATAAAAATTCATATTACAAGTTACAACTTTTGGAAGCTGATAAAATGTCAAAGTAAGTAAGACAATTATATCATTTAATAATTTTAAATAAAAAAAAAAAATTACAGAAAGTGTGCTTGGGAAGGTTATTAAAATTTACAGATCGAAATCGCAGTTGGTCTCCGTATTAGTCCAACGTATCTTGCAGCCTCGGCTAATATATCTCAACATTGTAGTATTATAAAAATATAAACAGTAAGATTTCAAAAAAAAAATAAAGTTTCATTTAGGGCAAATCCTTCTTTATCGTTAAGAAAATAATCGATTTTTTTAAATTTCTTTGTTCGATTGTACAAGTGTTTAAAAATATTGCTTAAAAATTTCGATATCTGCAGTATTAACAAAGTTGTGAGCTATTGAACCGGACTGGTCGGAAGGCGTGTTTAAAAGCGTCAACTGCTTAAAATGGGGTTTTCACGAAGCACCTTTATTCTATTTTGTGTACACGATCGATATATCTGAACTAAAGCGATCAAACTTGTTGACGGTTCATTTGATAGATAATTATAATAAATTATAATTATAAATAATTATCTTCTATGTGACAAGCGTATTTTGAAATTTATAAAAATCTATATTTTTGAATATTTTCAACTTATTTTTGAGCACAAAAAGCAATTTTAATTTGAAGCGATAATAAAATCAATTTCGTTTTTTTTTTTACATTTTTTATGGCTACAAAAAATATATTATTTCGGACCACAATTCTGAACTACAGAGTGTACACAATGGAAACAATGCGACATCCGGTTACACAGTAAAAAAAATACTGTTGTCTTAAAAACATTGCTAAAGTGGGAAAATTTATTTTGGAGCTCCGGACTAACCGAAAATATTAATTTTCCTTAGAGTTACAGAACTCCGACTGTTCATGTTCAAAATTAACAAAATTAAAAGTCGTGAGGTAAAGTGGGAAACAAAACTATCAAAACTTTAGACAAATTTAGACAAAGATCTTTATTTCAAGTCAAAGAAAGTTTATACCAAAAGCGACTTACTCTTTGAAAATACAAAATTTCTGCAAGAAAAAAAATTTTCTCTGAAGAAATATCAAAATCCTGCTCACACTCTTGGCAATAGAAGAAGCTAATAGTTGGGTTGACGCATTTCAGATGATATGGTCGTTGACAATCCTTTTTGTTACATGTGATCGTATTGTTCCGGATCATGATTTCGGCCGTGAGTTGCAGACAAATAGTGCAAAAATCTATCTTCATCAGAGCTCAAACTTTCTTTTTTCGTTTTTGATCCTTTTTTGGCCGGTGTTTTTTTTTCTTTGCTGCTGTTGTTTTCTTTACTGGTGTCTATTTTCAGCTATTTTATACCCTTGCAGAGTATTATAATTTCAGTCAGAAGTTTGCAACGCAGTGAAGGAGTCATCTCCGACCCTATAAAGTAGTCCCTCAGTTTTAAAGCTATCATATAGCTGCCATACAAACGATCCGTAAATGTGTTAAAAAAATTATTACTTCACTGTTGTTTAAAATATCTTGATCATATATAATATTCTAGATTTTCGGTTTTTATTTTATAAGAATCGGACTACTATATCATATAGCTGCCATTGGAATGGTCGGGAAATTTTTGTCAGTTTTCAACATAATTTCTTGTACTTTTAGATACTTGAATTTTATATTTTTTTAGAATTTTGTTGTAAATTTCATAAGAATCGGACGATTTTATCATATAGCTGTTATACAAACGATCGATAAATGTGGAGATAAATTCAATTTTACTTTACATGTAAAAATTTAAAAAATGTAAAACTGTAAAAATTGTATGAATATGAAAGTAGTTAATATTATATTATATTGGGATAGATTATAATTAATATAATTGGAATCTGCAAGGGTATACCAACCTCGGGGTGCCGAAGTTAGCTTCCTTTCTTGTTTTTCTTTGGGATTCTTCATTCTCAAACGTTTTTCAGCTGCTCGTTTTTAACTCGCTTCTCTTTTCTGATGTTGTCAAAAAGGTGCTTTTCATGGTTTTCCAACCCCTTTTTGACTCTTGCTATGCCTTGCCCTTTTGTTCGATGGACCAACTGCGTTCAAATTGACATACGTGCCTGACATTCTTGATCCTGATGTTGTGGTGACTTCTCCGAACGAGTCAGTTGACATCTCTTCATCCAAAACGGGCTTAGGCTTTAAGATCTTTCTTCGGCCTCGGCCACAATACGAGCTGCGATGAAATCCTCTTCGGTAAACGTGTGTAGATTGAACTCGAACACACTAGTTATTGAAAAAGCATTTCTCGGCATATTTAATGTAAATGATCATAAAAAGGTTATGGGGATTCCTTATACAACTGAATTTGTTTACACTTTGACAGTGAAAACTTTAAAAGCTGTCCAAATATTCAGTCGCTACCTTTTTTGGGTCGTTCTTTATCTGGCTGAAAATATTGACTAACTAAAGCCAATATTTTCAGTAATTCAGTCATTTAGTCGTATAGGTAATCCCCTGGTTATTAAAGACATTTATGCACTAACTAATATTAAAATAAGCTCTACGCTATGAGATCCCATATTTCGCGCTTTTCCCTTGTAATTTTTAACGCGAACTTTTTAAATTGCATTAATTTTTAAGTTGCATTAACCGATAACTGATAAGAGAACACAAAAAACGTTTGTGCACGAGACGGTATACCATTAAGATTAATTTACGATCGTAAATAACAGATGTCAGTAGAGTATGACAACTGTACTTTGATAGTTCGTCCTGGAGTGACAGAACGCCGGGAATGTTTTCGATTTAATTTAATTATTTTGCCAGAGAACAGTAATAATGGCAATTTTTGAATATGTTGGGGGATGGCCAGGATATCCTCCGCTAAAGAGCCAGGAAGTTATAAATATATCCCACGAAGAAAAAACAGTAGAAGAAATATGCGGAGGTCGAATTTCGTAGTATGGTATGGAGCGCCCGTAGTGTTTATACGACATTCATTTCGGAGCTAAGGGCAGCGCGCGGAGACCTGAAACGCGGGAGTGCAACAGCGGCCGAGCTTTCGGAAGCTCCTTGGGCGGAGGGGATACAGGTTGCCGTCTCCTGGCGTAAACATTCTCCCCCTTGAAATCATTCGGATTGCAACAAAGCCTTTAAGGAAATCCACACTCGGGGGCCCGGAGAACGTAGATCCTGTGACGCCGGAGCAATGAGGAAAGCCGTGGGATGCTAATGAGTGCCGTGGAGAGGCTGTCGAAGGCCGAGGATGGCAGAACCGAGTATAGCACTGGTAGGATAGGATAGGACTGATTACCTCGACTACGTCTGCTTTCCCGGGTGATTGTGGCTGTGTGGAGAACGGATGGAAGGAACGGAGGTACGTTGGCAATTGGATTGACGAGATGCAGCAGAGTATGGTGCCAACTATTGCACGCAATGCAGCTGTGGGCACTGAAGCAAAAAGAAGAGTTGCTTTCTCTAGGTTATATCTGTCCGATAATTTACACTCATCGCCAGAAAACGCGGACATATACGCGTGGGGTGATTTTCTCTGGAACACAAGTCACACCTCTGGGGGCTGGAACCGCCCTGGCTTCATAAAAATTGAGCCGGCGCGTTGCGATTTGATGATCATGGCGGAGGGTCCCCAGAGACGC
>VNJS01004550.1:0-31531 GCA_008042575.1 Drosophila watanabei
GCTTTATATATTATTTTAGATTTTCAGATTAAATTTCATTAAAATCGGATGACTATATCATATAGCTGCCATAGGAACGATCGGGAAATTTTTAGAAAAAAGAATTATAACTTTGTCAATTTTCAACATAATTTCTTCAACTTTTGGATACTAGTATTTCATATTTTTTCAGAATTTTGTTGTAAATTTCATAAGAATCGGACGACTATATCAAATAGCTGCCATACAAACGATCGGTAAAAAAATGTAAAACTGTAAAAAATGTAAAACTGTAAAAAATGTAAAACTGTAAAATTGTATAAATATGAATGTAATTCATATTATATTATTTTGGGATAGATTAGAATTGATACAATTGGAATCTGCAAGGGTATACAAACTTCGGCGTGCCGAAGTTAGCTTCCTTTCTTGTTTTTTTTGATACCAGCATGCCTGGCAGGATGTCTGGCCATTGAAACGAGTTCCTCTCACTCTCTTGCCCTTCTAGACACTATTAATTTGACTCGTTTTGCCTTGCACAGCGTTTTATTTAATTTTTTTTTTATGTTTCAATTTCGTTTTGCCAATTCTCTTGATTTGTGGCCTTTTTTTTGGGGTATTGTTTGAGGGTAAAGTGAAGTGAGTGAAATGTTATAGGAAATTAATGTTCAATTCTGGCCAGAGAATGGTGGGTTTTCCCTTTCTTTTCTGGGATATAATTCACTTAGAAAAAGATCTCTTCATACATTTATAAAACTGCTGATATTATATTTTCAGCTAATTAATTATAAATTAAATACAAATTGGTGGGAAAGAGCAAAGATAATATTTAATTAAAAATGTTCTTCAATATGTTCTTTTTTATGTTATTTATTAGGTATTAATTTCTATGTAAATCTTTAAAAATCATACATCTATGCTAAATCGAGTTTTTTAATCTTCCTTTAATGATTTTTACTTCCTTTAAAATCCCTGCTCGATTGCCCATGTCCTTTGTAATTATTGGCTACCAATTTTGGCTTTGTTCTTTGGTGTGAATTTCAGCAAATTGCTGTCATGTGTCCCCATATTTCAGTTGCCTGTATGTGTCTCTCTGTCTTTTTGACAAGGACCTGGCCGCTAACTTGATTGCCATTTCAATTGACCGCAGTTTCAGAATGCCTTTCTGCCATAGTCAGGGCCAGGAACAGGGCCAGGGGCTGTGGAATTGGCATCGGGGAATCCGCCTTTTGTGCGGCTGCGGCCCTTTGTCCACTTCCGCATCATTACGGACTCTGTCGCTTTTGTCGTTCCATTTTGTCCTGCCAGCTTTACTCCCGATTTTCCTGGCATCTCCTCGATTTTTGCCCAGCCGCCTTTCCATCGCTTTTTGTGGTTGGCAAGCGGCTAATCTGTCGCTCTCTCATTGAATGCCACAAATAGAAAATCTGAAGGCGGAGCGGTCCAGTCGGTTCAGTCGACCGGAAGTTGCCACAGCTGCCGGATGCATCGATAACCATGTGCTGCCATTTGTTGGCATCAGTTCCTCCTCTATATATATGTGAGCTTTCTGGCATTTTTGCGAGAGAGGAATTTCAATTAGCGTTCGACTTTGGATCGCCGGGACCCAGAAAAGAATGCTACAAAAAAATAGTTGTGGCAAATAGTGAACGAAAAAATAAAATAAAATAAAATTAATGTAGTTTTTCTCAACTGAACGCCAGATATTTTGAAGTGATGAAAGTTGTATTTTATTTTAATAATTTACTAATTGGTTTTAAGTGAAATCTACTTTTACCTCTCGTTATCTTTTTATAACGAAATAAACCAAATTTTTAAAGCTTATACTTTGGCATTAAGCTTCAACTATACCATTTTAGTGGCTTGCTTGACCGGAAAGACCATTTCTTAGATTGATTTTCTTGTTATTGTTTCGGACAGCAAATTTGCCAGAGTTAAATGTGAAATCAGATAAAAAGCGAACGTCAAAGGGGAGTCCTTCGGACCTCATTTGAATGTGCTTTCCGAGTGTATGCAACTGCGCTGCGATAAAACAAAGGAAAAGGTCTGGTGGGAAGAACAAGGAAATTCAAGGGAGCTCGTTGCCTTTGGCCAGAGTCGTTATTTAATGCGCCTGGCACCCTACCAGCTTAAGCCGGGAAATTCTTCACCTAGTTTTCAGAGCACTTTAAGCCCGATTATGGTTCTTTTTTTTAGCGCCTTTTGTTTGGGCCGCGCTCTTTTTGTTTGCCTCGCACGTATCAGTGCACAAAGGAAAATGAGAGAGGCCATTACGTGCCCAGCCAAGTGTGTGTGTGTGCGAGAGTTTTCCCAACTCCAAGCCATGTGTTTGTGCCCGCAATAATGATTGGAAAGTTTCGCCTTGCTGTTTGCAGTGGAAAAATGAAAATGGAAACGGCAGTCGGCAGTCGCAAGTGGAAATATACTGCAACCAAGCACGCCCCAAGTCGTAAATATTTGGCAGGCCATGGGGCCATTTGCATAACAAAACTGCATGCGGTGCAGCCATTAAATAATTAGAAATGTTCCTTTTTTCCCCAATGCATATCTGGATTTCCGGGGCCTCCAAATCGGTTGAGGAGCCAGTCGTCTATGATGGCCCAAACTTTGTGCCACGCCTGTGCCATTAAAGCGTAATCAACTTTCGACATCATTGGCGCCAAAGGCAAAAGCCACTAAAAACTGGTTGGGATCTTAAATGTGAACATTTTTAATACCCTTTTTGTTACTTGAGATTTTTATATTACTTTTCCGGAATAAACTTAAGCTTAATAAAGTGTTAAGAAAGTTTATCTACTTCAAGAATTGAAAAGGACTTCAGTTCTTTAAATAACATTTTGCAAGGGGTTCAGGATGCACTATTAACAATAAATAAATATAATGGTGTAATTCCTAATAAGATGATAATTATTATACATTTATAACATTTATTTAAAATGTAAATATAATACTCCTGAACTACCCACCTGAAAGTAAGGGAATGCCTCAAACTTTGGCACTGCATTTGGGGCTGCAAATGCGCCCTGGGTGGCATTCACATTTTGAGGTTAGTTGCTGTCATAAATTTTTAGTGCTCCCTGACTTGGCTTTTGTTTCAGTGCCCCCCTTTCCCTATTTCCCCCTTTTTCCCCCACACAACCCTCCTTGTGTTGCCATGAAAATTCCATTGTTCGGCTCGCCTGCTCTAATTGGCAGCATTTGATAAATGCAATTGACTTGCATTTTTCCGTTTTTGCTCGGCTTTTGGCTGGTTTGATTTTAATTGCTCGTTAAGTACTTTTAATGGGTGCGTGTGGCTTTATGGAGTGCAACGCCATTGTTGAGTCATTGCGATTGCAGTTGCTTTTAGAGCCAGCCTTTAAGTCTGACCATAACATTGTGGCCAAAAGTTAAGCCAATCTCTGAGGCAGCCCCGGCAGATTTTGTATTGCGTGGGACTCAGAGGAAAATACAAGTGAGGGAGAGAAAAGCAAGCTGGAAAATTGTCAGCGACAGGGAGCGACAACCGCAAGTCGGATTGACTTTGGCGCTCTTGGCTTTGACACGTTGACATACAATGAAGGTATGTATTTGCCTTCGCTACCTCCACTCCGCATATTGCTTACAGCGATTGTCACATGGAATTTTCATCACCCGAAACGACGACGTGTCACTCAATCCCGGGAAAGCGGGAGGGGAAAAAAAAGAAAAAGAGGGAGACTTGGCAGGAGTGCCTCATATCATCAGGTATATATTGATCTTGGGGCATGCTTTCTGGATAGAAACAGGGGCGTATTACTTAGACATTAAATACTCCAAATATAAAATAAACATAATTTACTTGCTCTAACTTTAGACATATTTATATAAAGTTTTAATAATAATTTAGCTTACATTTATTAAAAATTAATTTCTTTTATTTTTCCTCTAAAATCCAATCAAGGAAATGCAACTAAGAGGTGTTTTATAGTCCACACGCTCGGCTTCCCGCCCTTTGACTTTGGACTTTCTTTGCTCTGCTCTGCTTGGGGCTTTTCCTTTTTATTTTCCCCATTTTCCTTGCCCTGCCTGCGCTGGTTTCACACTGATTACACAAACGTGAGTAAGCTGCTTTCAGCATCGCGTTCCACATGCAAACATCAGTTCATGCATTTATTCATGTACTCGCTCATTCATTCATTCATTCATTCACTGCTCCGTGGATGTAGTCATTCATTTTCATCATTTGTATGTTGTTAAGTCAGCAAAAAAGGGGGTGGTATGTGTGGCCAAAGCTAAGGCTAAGGCTAAGGAAAAACTTGACGCACTTTTTCCTGATTTGCACTTACCCACCCCTGATTCCCTTTCCTTTTGATTTTCTTATCTGAATGTGTGTGTTTGGTGGGTTTTCCTTGGAATTCACTTTCTGTTTGGTCATGGCAGCAGATTGAAACTGGCTAACTTCATTTGGCCAGCTTTTAGGCCAAAAGTTTGTTAATAATTTTAAGTGATTTGCCAGAACTAAGAAGCCAACAGTTTTTTAATTGCTATTTCTGCTTGAAGATTTTCGGAGAACACTTTTCCCGTTGATTGAAGTCAAGTGATGCCAGTGGGAAACCCCAGCAATGAAAAGCTTTAATTTATTCCCAGAAACTTTGTGGGCTTTTCTATTTGTGCGTCAGCAATTTTCAAAGCGCTCAGTTGGCTAAAAAGTGTTTTTTAGAAAACTGAAACTAATTTTGTGTTACTTTGGGAAAGTTTTTAGAAGAATGTTTAAGTGGAAGAGACGTTTATTCTAAACCTGACAGAGTCAGGGAGTTTTATTTTCCTTCACAAGAAATATAATTCTGTATATTTGTAAATAATTGGTTTACTTCAGTCAAAGAATTTGATTAGTTTTTAAGAAAAATGAAATTAGACTGGCTTAGATTATTTAAGTGATAATTATTGAATATTATTTTATAAGAGTTAACGTCAACAAGGCTTTGTTTTCAATTAAATAAATTCATTTTAGTTGCAAAACAATTAGCTTAATTATGTTTATTTATGTAATTTAATTAAGCAATTTTTTCTCTAAGCTGATCAATTACCTATAGTTATTTAAGCTACTTTAGACTTAAGTCCAAGCCAATAATATTTAACTCTTTTGCATTTCGGCTGTTAATACCATCTCATTCCTGTTGATGCTCAAAGCTCCATTCGCTGCACAAATCGGTTGAAAATTTAGAATTTCCTTGGAAAATGTATGCTTTAATTGACAAGCAAACAATGTGAAAATCTCACTCAATCCGACACACTAAATACCCAAGGATCACATATCACATATGCTAATACCGAAAGAGAGCAAATCGAGATACAGTGGCCGCCTTGTGGCATTTTGAAAATGCAAATGAAGCCTCGGCCGGCCTGGGATTCAAATGAAAAATGCCCCAAGCCAGAAAGGGGATATTGATGTTATTCCCGAACTAGACAGACCAGTTATCAATATGCCCAATATTCCAATTCACAATACACACACACACCCACCCACTCGACTCACAACAGCTGAGACAAAGAGATACACTCGCATCGTGTATCTGCATTTATGAAAATGCCAAAGTTTGATTATGCAGCCGGGGGGAAGCATGGAAAAAGGGAGCAAGTAGCTACCGAAATGCATGCCAAGAGGCGAAACAACAAAACACGATCTGCCGCAACATGGAAAACACGAAACCGAGACCGAAAACTGTAACTAAAACGGGGCGGGAAATCGCCGCCCTGCCCCCCAGTCAAAATTGAAAACGGAAAAAAGCAAGAACGGGTGAAATTTGCATGCATATTTACAAACTTTCGCAGGAAAAGTCATCATGGTAGTTGAAACAGTTGAAAAAATATGTAGAAGTCAAGGAAAGTATTTAAGTTGTATTTAATATTTAAACAGGGTTCAAGATTTATTACATTAAAATTAAAATATCTATAAAAAAAGAAATAGTTCATAGTCTATAAATTATTCTACATGAAACACACATTAAATATTTTTTTGAAGAAAATATAATAATAATTTTAAAACTTTAAAGAGAATTTATTGATTTATAGATCCAAGAAATACTAAATTAATTTCTAAACTTTTTATATAACTTGACAACGATTTTTTTTTTGTGTACTTCTCCATCTAAAGAACTCCCCTGGCCGCTCGTATGAAACCCTCTCTCTCTCTGTCAAGCCGCATTTGATGTTCGTTTTTGCAACTATTTGCAAATGCAAATTGCAAACATGCAACAGGGACATGTTGCGTAAATGTCAATGTTACAACAAAAAAACCCCAACCAGCCAACAACCAAGTACACATGCAAATGTCTCTGCCAATCTCTCCATGGATTTCCCTACACATGCATGCGGATATGGTGGGTGTTGGGATATAGCCACTCGATGCCTTCATTGATAAGCAGTTTTTTCTTCTAGGGAAATCCTCCTACTTTGGAGTTGAAAAGAAAAATAAAAGAAAAGGCAAGGGCGAGGAAAAGAAAACCCCAAATGGCTGAATGGCTGTCACTTGATTGACATTGGAGTTGCAGGGCAATTGCATGGCATGTGAGTGGGCGTGGCCACAAAGAGGCGAGGACGGAGAACTAGGAAATGGTGTGGTTTCTTTTAGATTAGCTAAATTGCTGATCAGGGTTAACAAGATCACAAGGAAATTGTAGACTTTTTTGAAAGATAAGTAGCTCTAAAATATATTTAAATGATAATTTTATCATCTTTATTATATTTAAGTGATATTTATCTAATATTTTAACAGCCTAGACAAAAAGTACATGATATTTTACATATATCAGTTCTTGGTAAATATATTTCACTCAGAAATAATTGCCTAACCATATAGACTTTAGAGATATAAATCAGGCAGAGGCATAAGTCAAAGTCTAATTGCAGTTACATATGCTAAAACTCTGCGCTCCGTTCTCCCCGAAAACAATTTTTGGCTTTTGTGTTTTCAACGAACCACAACCATGGGAAATTGGCACCCAAAACCAAACCGAACCGATGGCGAAAACTGAAAATTTATATTCACCATTTTCGTGGGCCATTGCTGGCAGTGAGTTTCCATTTATTTACGACTGTTTGTGCCCGCAGATGTTTTTCTTTTTTAATGTTTTTCGCATTCGCGTGCGAGTTCTCGCTTTATCAGCAGTTTGTTATGCCAACTGGTCCATCCTGCCTCTTTGTATGTTTGAGTGGGGATTTAATTTTATGCTCGTTCCATATTTCATCGCAGCCTTACGCACATAAATACCATAAATAGCCAGCATATATACATATACTTATATGCATAAGTGAAATTCCTCCCACAAAAATTGAAATATTTATGGGTGTGTGTCTTGAGTTTTTTTTTTTATTTCTTTTGTCCTTGTTGTGCTCTTTAGCGTTGTCCTTACGTTGTCCTTGCCGGCCACATTGTCATTTGCTTCGAGTGTCAAACGCCGCTGAGTGGCCAACGATGTCGCCAGTTTTGCTTGTCGCCGCCGGTTTCCGGTCTTTCCCCTTGATTTTTCTCTCTCACTCTACCTCTTCGATTCACACTTTTCCTGGAAAGTGCTGGTGAGCTGGAGATTTTCCAGACATTTTTGGATATTTCGAAAAGAGAATAAGCTGATTTTTTTCTGACTTTATAGAAATTTAGTGATATTTAATATATGTATTTTGTGCTCCCCAGTTTTAAACTAAAGTTTTTGATAACTTTTAATGTTTAAATACATTTTTTGATTTTCCTATCATAGAAGAATAACTAATTCCTTGCTCTCTAGGGTTTCAAATAATAGTTGTTAATGAAAGTGCTCCTTTTAACTATTTAAAATAGAAGTCTTATTAATTAATATTTCTTCGTTTTAATTTAATTATTCTGTTAGCATGACTTTAGCTTTTTTTCCTTGACAACTCTACTCCTGAAGTCCACTCCCAGGCAGAGCTCTGCCCACTTTTCGGGGTTTATTTGCGTTGGCGGCAAAGTGTCTCGTCGCCAGATCCTTCTTCTGCCTTCATTTTTTTCCGTTTTTTCCCTCCCTCTGAGCATTTTCTGTTTGTTTTGCATTTTCCGCTCTCCCCTGCGGTTGTCCTTTTCCCCTTGAGCTCACACTCTTCCGCCTTTCCTTCAGATATATTCAGATATTTTTCAGAGCTGCTCCTTCATTTTTTTTTTTGCATATCTTATGAAATTGTTTATTTTTCTCGCTGTGTGTGTGTGAGTGAGGAGGAGAGTGGACCCGTAAAATGTGTTTATGCTGCCCAACTGCCATTTACCCTCTCGATAGCATCGTCCCCCACCCACCCCGGCGCCCCAGCGTTTATGTGGAGTTCATAATGGTTGTTTACTTTTTAACCCCACCTTCCCTGACGGGTGGACTCAGCGCCTCCCTTTTCCCTGCCAGCACGAAGTTCGGTTTCCCATCAGTTTTTCTTGCGATTTTCATTCACTTTGAAGTCTGCTGCCACTGTCATTTGAGGCTGCCGTTGCTTCTCCCGGCAAAATTTCATATGACATACTCTAGGTAAGGGCTTTCGCACTTTGATTGGAGGTGACTTTTGAGATTCAGCGGAGATCTGCTAAGGGAATTTACGAATATAATCTGATTTATATATGCTGTAAAAATATTACTAATACGTCCTGATGTTTTATTACGATTATATCTTTAAAGTTCACATAACATTTTTATATAAACTCTTAAGTATATGAGAATTTAAGGGTTATATTTACTAAAATGTAAATAAATGTTCTATTCATTTAGGTACAAATTCTACATAAAAGTTCTTTTGATTATTAAAACAAACATTATTTTTAAAATGAGAATGAAAATGTAATAAAAAGTAAAAAAAGGTCTCTTAAAAATGTGAATTATTATTTTAAGTTAAGCTAAAATTTCAAACTTTGTGTCTGGGATCTTATTCCTCTTAATATTTTCCAACTTCAGTGTATTTGAGTTTGATTTTCCTTTCAAGGGACTTCCCTTTTCAGCACTTTGCTTTTGGCTTTCATCAAATTTGTGTTCTCGGCTTACTCTACTCTGGTTATCATTTTATGCTCTATGTGCGGACATCTTTTGCAGGACTCTTTTTTTAGCACTGCCACTTGAGCAAAACGACGCCGGCAGAGTGTCCTTAAAATAGTCATCAAATAACAAGCAGGCACACACACACAGAGAGAGGGAGCCACAATGGGCAAGTCCTTATGTGCCAGCGGACTTTGTATGCATGGGCATGCAGCGGGGCTGTTCATAAAAGGTGTTGAATTCAATGCCTGCTTCGAATTACAGCCAACCTCCGGGATCTGGGAAGCAGGACGCAGGACTCAGAGATCCCATTTACATGTGCTTTAAGTCTTTAATTTGTTGGCAGCTTGGTCGTGGCCAAACAGGAGGCGGTCCGACACTAATTGGTCGTGTCGAAGTCACGTAGGGAAGTGAGTGTATCTCAGTATCTGCAGATGTATATGTACTGTGTACTGTGTGTATCTGTCAGATTGTACACAGGCCAATCAAAGCCACAGGCAGTGGCTGTTGCCTGTTTATCCCTCGACCAGATGGCCATACATGTGTATATCGTTTATTTTATTTGTCATCTGGTTTTTCTTGCCATTTGGAAGGCAACAAAAGTCAGCTTGAGTCCTGAATGCAAATAACTAAAACCGAGAAAAAGGAAATCCCAGCAGATGTATCTGCATCTGCATTTGTGTATCTGTTCGATGTAGTATCTGTATCTTGAGCCACCATGTCAGGCCCTCATTCCCATTCTGGCCTTCTCAGTATTTGCTGTTTGTTTTCGGTTTTTGGTTTTGTGAAAAATCTGGGTTTTGTTTAAGCAACGGAAATGAATAAATGCATGTGCGCCGGCTTGTTTATTATGCAATATGCATGACCACTTTTTCCCCAGGACCTGCGTCTGTGTGCAAGTCAAAGGATTAGCCTGGGTTTGCCTGGCTGAGTCGAAATTGTAACTGCCAAAAGCTTCCTGGCAAACTTGTAAAATATTGCCATTTGCATACAGTCATTCTATACTTTTCTAATACAATTAAGGCCATCTGTATATGTTCCTTGGGATATAATCGCCAGATCTCTTATTTGACTTTACCTTTTTTTGTGTGTGTATGTTAGAGTTTGCCAAGTTTTTGGCAAAATTTCTCATGCACATAGTACATATGCTGATGGGAATGTCCTTTTTGCAGTCCAAGGAGGCAGAGAAGAGGCTTTAGAAAATCCTGCATGGAAATCTGTGGAAAAGTCAAGCTGTCTCGACGGATTAGGATGAAGGATAAGGCGTGGCATATGTGGTCCTTCCAACAATTGCTAATATTTTACTTAGCCTTCCGTTTGGTAATTTATGCAAGCTCTTCATTTTAAAGTGAATACTCGCCGAAATGACAAACTAATTTGAAAATAGCTTAAAATGTAAACACATTTCCAGTGCTAACAATGTTTGCAGCTGGCTGCTAGCTGCTGACTGCCGCCTGTGTGTCCAGCCAGCAATTTGCAGGCAAATTAAATTCCTCGCGCGGACAACGTTCACGTTAGTTACACTCTTGCGCTGAGTCAACAAAGATGTACGCCAAATAAAACAACTGCAACGAGGCAAGGATGCCTGCAACGACAACAACGAAACAGGGGGCAAACTTCCAAAGGATAACAGCCACGCGGACAACATCAACATCAACAAAAAAACAACAGAGTCGCATCCTCACGTTGGCCCCATAAAAACAGCTTTAACTTCATTTTTGGTTCGCAGTCTGGCGGTTCAAAGGTACAGCCACCTCAAATTGAATGTCTCTTCTGCTGGCCAGGACGGGCAGTGGCTTAGGACTCTATAAGTCGTCAAAAAGAAAATGAAGTTTTGTTTGCTAAATTGGAAAATCTTAAAAGAGAAATGCAGCTCAAAAGAGGATGAGAGGAAATAGAGTTATTCAAAGCTTTATTTTAAATGTGTTTCTGAAGGTATCTAAAATATTAATAACCATTTTAAGTCAAAGAGTTGTTTAACACACTCTTCTGCCCAAAAAGTCACTTTGAGTCAGGAACAAAAACTTGTTTGAATAGAGAATGCATTCAATATATAACTTTAATTCTACTTGAATAGTTCCGATAAAGTGATATCCCTCCATTCACCTTTTCTTCTTTTGGAGAAAGGCGAATTCCAAATTAATTTTCTGCTTCGACAATTCTGAAGTTTGCTTATTGCAATGACACGAGTTGCCGGGAAACTTGAAACTGCACAAGATGTGCGCACACAACAAGCAACAAACTGCAGATGCCACAAACGGAAGAAAGGGAAGCCTGTTACTTATAAGCTGCTTTAATTACATTTCCATTTCCAGTGGCGAAAATATCAATTTCAGTCGCCCGGGGACAAGTGCAGTTGAGCTGAAATGATTTCAAAGCTCTTTTGTATTTTGCGGGCTAAGCAGAAGCAGCACAAAAACCGATTTTCTGCATTTGAAACCCGAGCCCTGTGGTTGTTGTTATTGCCCAGCTTTGTTTGCCGTCAACTTACCCGAAAATTGAATTGAAATTTTCATGTCGGTGTCGATGTCGATGTCGATGTCGATCCATCCGACCGCAGTGTTTAAGCGATTCTGTAAATAAATGTAAAGTGGAAATAAAATAATGAAAATCAGTTTCAACTCTCTCTTCAATATTTGCAACTTAAATGCCAAATAAATACGGACGCCTGATTTATTTATTTGATTTACAATTTAGCCTCTTTTTTGTGTGTGTGTGCAAATATAATAACCGAATAAATACAAGCAAATAAATGTTCGACTCTGCGCATTTATAGTTCAATTGCTGTGAAAGCGATTGCAGAAGTTAAACAGGAAAGTTCCAGCCATTACGGGGACTCAAAGGCGAAACCCATTTCCCTTAACTCGGTCGCTAGTCGGAGGAGGCCCTCGGCAACTTCTGGCGCTTTGTATAAATATTAATGAAGTAGGCCATAGAAGTGCGAGACTCGACTCGACTCAAGTTTGAATGGAGCAGGAGGGCATTTGGTAACAAGAAATCCTGGCCTATTTACAAGTTTTCCATTCATTGTTACGCCCAAGGAAACTCCTCGAGTTTCCCTCACTCTATTTGCATAGGACTGCCATAATGGCCATGGGGGCAACTTCACTGGTTAACTCACGCATCGCCGCCTCAATCGCTGATGATGGCCGCCTCTCGGTGGCTAATTAGCAAATGTTTTGGTTATTAAATGGTGCATGAAATAGGCGTTGCATGAAACATTAAATTTGGGCTACGTTTTGAGCCGACTTAATGCCGACACAGAGAAAATAAACCAAACATTATTAGTTAGCATTTCGGTTTTAATTACTTCTAACAAAATAACCCGATTTATGATATTAATATAAAAGAAATTAAAATAAATTCGGATAAAAGAATTAATTGGTCTTGTCATTTTATTTTTAATTTTATTATAATTAAAAACTTATTCCTATGATTTTAATAAGAGAGTTTAATTTTATCATATTTAAATTATAAGTTAAATGATATTTAATGTTAGTAGAAATTTATAGAAATTAAGTTAGTATTTCTTCTCAATGCATACTTTCAAGGCGTTAGCCTGATGGTTCTTCCTGCTTCTCATTACGCACTCAAACATAGACAAAAGGCTTGATTAGAGTGACAAGAGACTCGAGTGTTGCCATTCTTGGGCCTTGCCACGCCCCCTAGCTCAACGCCTTCCGTTTGAGTCCATTAAAATCCACTCAAGTGCACTTAAACGCTTCCGAGTGCTCGGGCTGCCAGTTCTGTTCTGGCTCTAATGACTGTTAAGATTTAAATCCTATATACGTATCACTCTGAGTTGCTCTATGGATTGTTGTATGCTCTCTGAAGGTATTTGGAAAGTTTAAAAATAATTTTAAACCTTACTTAGTTTACTTAAGAGGTGATTAGAGGTTATTTTAGAATGTGTCGAGTAATTATTATTTTAATTATATTGATAAAGCATAAAATAAATAGATTATTTTCTAGTAAATAGACTCTTCATATTAACCTAAAAAATAATCCATTTGAATTTAAACTAAAGGGTATTTAATTCCTCGTCTTTGTCGAGCTCTTTCCTTTTTGTTCTTCTGTCCTTCAGCTTGTCATGTGGATGAGTAATCGTCCCTCCGCCCGAAAGCAACCCACAAAGCTGCCCCCCGGGGGGCGAAAGCAACTTGTCTGTAATCAAGGAAACTGCAAGTTTTCGCCTTAACTGTTATCGCTTGTGATTCATTTTTGTAGCGCTTTTGAATGGTCCATAAAATGTCGCCGGGTGCAGCAGGGCGGGAGAGCAAAAGTGCAACCAGTTGCATGTCTCCCTCCGCCTTCTATTTTTTTTCCCCGGAAAATCCATTTTTCCCATCCTTGCAACATTGTTCTTTGGCATTTGCCGGCCATAAACGAGACCAAAGTTTAGACTGAAAGGTGTCGCGCTCCTTCGGCCGGATCAACTGAGTCGCTTCGCTTTAATTAAATCGACAAAGTTTTTGCCCGGGTGAAAAGTTTGCTATTTATTTTTGGGCCAGGCCCAGAGACAAAGGGGAATAAAGGCAGAGAAGTGTGCTTTAAATGCAAATGGTTCCCTTGCTCGATGGCATTTGGTTGGCCTCCTTTTTTGCCCAGTACCTTTTTGTATTATAGTCCTTTCTGCCATTTTTTTTCTCTGCCAGGACATTCAGTTTTATGGCCGCCGTGTGTGTGTCTCTGTGTGTGTGCCGATTCGATTGTATTGCGACCCGTTCTAAGTCGCAACTAACGAGGCCATCAACAGGATGCTGCACACACACAAGCAGGGAAAAGGACCAAGAGCAGCACAAAAGCCGATTGCAGTTGGTTTGTGATTAGAGCAGAGCAAGGGGAAAATAAGGGAACAACTGGGAGAGCAGCCAGCGACACGTTGCGAAAATTGCCTTAACTGTAATTGCCAGGACCTGCCATGGCCCGGCCTCCTTTGAGGCCCCTTCTTCTGCCTCCTCCGCGCTCCCCGCTCAAATTAGGCTTAAACGCCTGAGACAGCAGCCTATCCAGTCGCTGGCTGTCTTTTGAGCAGCTTTTTGGGAACTCCCCATCTGATTGGTAACAGAAAATCTGCCCAAACGAGAGCTAAGCTGTGAGAGAGATTACCTGGATTTGAACTAGTTTCCAAGAGGATTTGGTTAGTGCAGATAAAGGAGATGCATGGGGAAATTGGATGGAAAATAATGGGAAAAGCTAAAGGAAACTGAATCGGAACTGTTTCTAAATTCAAATTTCGGTAGATTTGCTTTTTTGTATTTTATTCTAAGCTTAGGAATTTAGCAAAGCCATATCCCTCGGGACTTCTTTTTTAAATAATAATAAAACTCAACTGAAAATCGTAAAACAAAAATTGTATCATCAGGGAATCGAAAATCAGTAGAGAATTTCTTGCCAAAAAAAGTGGAAATTATTCACAAAATATTCCAATTTAATTGCGGAATTTCCTCTCTGACCTAAATGTAAAAATTTCTCAAATTTCATCAAGAGTTTTCGTTTACGGCGGCTCTATCGACCATCCTCTCGCTGTTTGGCAAATAACAACAATAAATTCCCAGCTTATGCCAGCGCCATAAAAACAATTTTATGGCAGAATCTTTTCTCTTTTTTTTTTGTGTGAGCTGCATCGGGGCAAAAAATAATGCAATTAAACAAATAAATTTCCCAATAAACCTATCTGAGGCGGGTCTGCGCGGAATAAAAAGAGGAGAGGGTATAAAAATGGCGTAATTTACCTCAATTAACACACCAGCTGGGCGTTCGGGAATCGAGGGCGTGGCCAGTTTGGGCCAGTCTGGCAGCTCAATTCAGGAGGAAATATCCTGATCCTGGTGTGGGCTTAATTGCAGGCAATGGTCAGTCAGACAAAAACCCGTAACCGTTGCCGTAACCCGTGGCCATTCCACAGCATCCGGCGCCGGCCACGCCCCCATTCTGAATTTTATCGCCCCTCTTAACGACACTCCAAGTGTTCGCAGTCGAAACCATTAAAAACTGGACGAAGCAGACTTAAACTGCTATACACGGAAAGAAAATGGGAGTAGAATTATTCAAAGCTAAAGAAAATTATTAATAAATACTTTTAACTAATTAAATTAATACCTGAAGAAAGAGGGAGAGTTTTCACAAGTTGTTTCGGTTTCTAAGACCCAAGTTCCATGGATTCTGCTATTTTCCTCAGTGCATTGTGCCTTTTTTTGCGTCCCCCTTTTTGGCCAAGTAATGACCAAAAACAAATCGACAAGGAGCAGCATCAGTGGCAGGACATGTCTGGACCTGAAGCCATTTAATGCCCATGTAAATGTGAGCTAACCGACCTACCTGGCCGCCATTAAAGTACACTTTATGTTGGCCATTTTACAGCATAAACCAAAAAGGAAGAAAGGACCTCGCTGAGTCTGCTTCCTGAGGAGGGTCAAAGACACTGGATGCTGCAACTGTTTATAATTGTGTGGCCGGCCTGCATAAAAATGCTAATTTTATGTCCTAGTGCATAGCCGAGAAACAAGTTTTCATCTTGTAAATATTTTCATTATGGCTTCCCCCCCCACACCAAATTCAGGGCCGACAGGCAACAGCTGTCCTTTCGGGACATAAAATGCCTGTTTATGAACGTGCCCAGAATGTCAGAGATATTTCCAGTAGCCGGCCAGCGGCACCATTTGGCAAGTTCAGGGCTCAAAAGCCAAACGAAGGGGAGTCCTAAATAATCGGAATGTGTCTTTTGGCATGGACCCTAAGTGCTGTAATAATTTGCGAGAGATAAAGCTTAAATAATTACATGAAGTTTTAAATAATGGTTAAGGATATTAGCTTTATAAAAGATAAATTGAAAAGGTTGAGGTTTTTACATATATTTATATTTTTTTTCCAGGCTAAATCGATGCATATTTTATATTTATTTAAAGAATCATTAAATACAAATATATTTTATGCTTCTGTGGCAATACAATGCCAAAGCTTTCAGACTAATTAAATAGGATCGGACGGCATATATTTTTTAAAGCAAAAACTAATGAGAGATTAAGGCTCAGACTGCCTGCGTACTCAATGTAAATGTGCGAGTAAGTTTGCCTTGTCTGTGTGTGGGCTTGTTTGAGTTACTTGTTTCAGCTTCTGTTGCCGCTGTTATTGTTGTTTTTAGCCCGCTTTTTCGAGAACATTGCTCGAGTTTCTGCTTTTGTTGTGCAGCTGCAGCTTTTCTGCTTTGGCCATTGTTTTTGCCGGCTTTTCCCGCTCGGCGTTTCTTGTTTTGCCAGCTTCCGTTTCCGCTTTGTCGGTGTGTAGTCTGTGCGGGAGTCTATATGTGTGTGTGTGTGGGTGTGTTTGAAACTGAGTTTTGCCTTCCTGTTGGCGCCTTCGGGAGTAGTCCTCCAGTTGCCGGCAGTTTGTTCTACACTTGAAACATATCTTTTATGCTCTCTTATTATTAATTAATTTAAGGAAATTTCTCTAATGAATATTAAATATTTCTAGCTATTTACTGAAGAATGAATATATAACAAATTTTCTAAAGCTTTGTTTATTTAATTCATGATATTCCTCGTCTTTCCTTTAAGTGCAGCTCTTGAGGCTTCCAAAAATGTTCGAGCTCCCTTGGCTGGCTTCATATTTCGCCATTTTCGTTTACTTTATGAAATTGTAAAATATTACACAAATAAATAGGAAATTGTGCGGTGGCTGGGGGAAAATGAAGCTACTTAGGGTATCGCCCGGGGACTTCCAATGAAGCCCGATACTGACTTTAATTTCTCCCTTACCGCGTATTAAAGTCACAGCTTTGACAGCATTTTCGCCTAAGAAGTTTTTCCTTGCCTCTTCGCTCATTTTATTTATTTTTTATTGCATTTTTTTCTGTTAAGGCTTCTAAGGACTGGGGGCTTGTTAAGAGCGCCAAAAAGTCGGTAAAGGGACTTGATGATGCTGCGCTGACGTGGCGCATTCGTGGCTTGTTTACAGGGGCCTCCGAGGGGGACTCCACTCCGAGGGGGTTTGATGGCGTAAACTCATCGCATTTGTGCAGCTGTTTGGCTGGCAAGTTTTTTTCGGTTCGGGCTTCGTTTCGTTGGCAGCTTTTTGTTGTTATTTCTCGTTGTTTCGTTGTCTGCTGACGACATTTTGTCATGTTGTTTTTGCAGCTGGCGTTAGCCTTTGGGGAAGCCCCCTAACCAGTCCCCTCTGGCCTGCAGTCTAATATCAACACTTTTGTGCTACGTAATTACTTTGAAATTAGTTTGCGTCGCAAACTTTGCACATTATGCGCATCCTTATGCCCAGGACTCAGAGATCCCCTGCCCAAACATATATATTGTCGAAGCATTAAAGTTGCCATTAGTGCGCTTGCCTTCCACTCTCTATATCTTCCTTTTTATTTTTATTTTTATTTCTCCTTCGCTGCTGTTTGCTGTTTTGACGTTGCTGGTGTGCATCTTGTTTGTTATTTCATTAAATTAAATGTTTTGGGATTTTCCGCGCCCCAAGTGTGCGTGCGTGTGCATTTGTCACGGAAATAAAAATAAATATCGCCTAATTGCTTTTTGAAAACACAGCAAAAGCCAAGTGCATTTCGCTCTCCAATGTTTTGGAAATGGCCAGAAGCGAAAAACATTCAACTAAATAAAATGGACAATTGAATGTGGGGTGAAGTGGAAGAGTCAAGCGGGAAATGTGAAATGGTATTGGAAAATGTTTAACTGATCAATAACTGTTAGCTTTAAAATATTTTTAATATCATTTAAAATCATTAAATGCTTGCCTAAAAAAACCAAGCAACTCCTTAAAAAATGTAAACAAATCACTAAAAAACTAGAATAATCAAAATATAAAGTTTCATAAAATAAATGTAATATAAGGATGTATTTAATATGTTAAGTAATATTTCCCTAAGCAGGTAAATATAGTAAAATATATTTTAAAATATTTAAAAATTTTTTAGAAACTTACCTAAAAAACATCTTCTCTATTTGCTTCCTTAAATTTTTAATTGAAAATCCTGTAATAAAATGAAAGAAATAGAAAAAATTAGAGCTAATGCTTTAGATTTCCATAAAGATTATAAATGTTTAAGTAACTTTTCAATGGGAAAACATCCCCATTGCACAGCACAACTCCTTTAAGCTTCAATTTATAGTCTCGCAAAGCCCTTAACTCCAACAACATCCCCATTCCGATTGCGTGGCAGACAATGCGTTTTGCTGTTTAGCTTTTCATTCCACAAAATAAGGAACTGCACGGGAAAAACAATAATAACAACAACAACGTCTGCAACGGCAGCTGCATTTTGAGAACAAATAAATAAACAACTGGCGAAATGAGCACGGCAAATGAAGGGGATACGGATGTAATGAACGGGAGAGATGGTTCTGCGGAAATGGCACAAGGGCTGTGCAGTGCGGCTAATGGCAGAAATAATATTTAACCAGAAAATGGGGCCGGGGGAGAACTATGGATTTACTGCCTGATATATGTACGTATATATCTGTTTGTGAGCGTGGGCATTACTATCTTTTCTGGTTTATTTCACCATCCCAGCCCGGGCTTCGGCCCGCCCCGCTGGCGCTTTCAATTACAAACGCAAACATTATATGCAGGGACAACGTTGCGTATGCGCAACATTAAATGCAGCCGCTGCGAAAATGCAGAATGATGCTGCCATCGCTTTTCACATCGCGCCAGGGTGCACTCTCTGTGCAAGCTGTGCAATTAAAATCATGCAATTTTAATACGCAGTGCCAACACACGGGCATAAGTAAATAAGCGACAAAAGCACCAGCCACCGAGCTGCTAAGCAAACATTTTAAAATATTTAAACACCAAGAAGCAACAACCACTGAGTCGGCAACGCCAAAAACACGAGCGTGCAACATGGGAGTAGCATCAACAAAAGCATATAAACTTTATGTAGATGTCAACAGAAATATACTTATTACTTGGGGAAAGGTTTCTCGTATGTTCAGTGAAAAATTTACATAATGCCATGTTTTTTTACAATTTTATATACAAAATTTCCTTTACTTTTTGTCTAATTAATTTTATTTATAAAGAAAATAGTTTCTATAAAACATTTCTTGAATTCATTAGTTAATAATTTCTTTTTATAAGCATTTGCTTTTTAAGAAAAGACCGAAATTTGTTGTGTTGCTTAACCATAGCTCAAGATGTTCTTTCCTAAAAATAAATGCCTTTTTCTTCTAGTTTACAACTTCCGGTGCACACATATATTTTCAAGAATATAATATACCCCAGGACCTTTCGAGTACCGTGCATAAAAGGTAAAAAACCGTTGACGTGTCGTGGTTGTCGCTGGTGCCTGGTGTTGGCCGGGTTAAGTGCCCGCCCTGTATTTTTACGCTTGATTGTGTTTTATGGGCAGACGACGCCCTGCGAGAGGGGTGCAAGGGGGGGGGGGGCCTTAAACATTACTCGCTGCTGTCCCTGGCAGCCACAGGACCATAAATACTGTGGCTTGTTCTCGCATGTCCGTGTCGGCACGCCCAGACCCCAGCCCAATTCTCACAGTTTTTCACACTCGCAGAAAATAATAAATTTCTCAAATAATTTTCGAAGAGTTTCAATTAATTGTTCTCTTACTTAAGTTACAGAAAATATTAAAACTATTAAATTTAAAAATTAAAGTATAATGTTTTTCAAAGTTTTCAAGATTTTAGCTTATATATTAATATTTATGGAATAAAGAAAATAAAGTTGTATGTAATTTCAAGATGTATATTTTTTCCAGAGTGCACATTTTTCCCTATTGTCACCCCTCCGGTAACCCCTGACTATGGCCCCTTTGCCCTTGTGGAGAAGCAGCTGCAGTTGCAGGCGCTGCTCGTGCATTTTTTACGATGCAACCCAGGTTGCACAAATAATGCAGAAGCCAATGAAGCATGCCACCGGCACGTTTGCAAATGCGTCCCGGAAAGCCCACTCCCACGCCCACGCCCACGCCCACGCCCCCGCTTTTCACCAGCGATTTCCAACTTTGTGCGATTTTCATTTCTTTATTATTTCTTCTGCTTTTCCCCCTTCCTTTTTTTTATTTTTGTTGTTTGCACCACTAATGAAAAACTTCGCATCCAGCAAATGCAAACAATAATTATGGCCAAAAGGGAGTTGAAGTCGGGGGACGAGCGATCGAGGAAGACGAATCTTAACTTGTCTGCGCATTTCCACACCCACTTTTGTGGTGGGCGGAAAAATTAATTGAAAAATTCTTGGCAACAGCTCGATGCAAAGGGAATTTTCATGTCCATGCGAAGGAATTAATTTCTCCAGTGCTCTATAGACAATATTTGGGAATCGTAATAATGGTAAATAAAGTGAAGAAAATATTGAGATCCTTCAGAAATTAATTATGCGGGACTTAAGATTTAAAATTAAATGTAAATGTTGATTTTATAAATCTTTCATAAATAAACTTAGTTTCTTATAATAAAATATGTAAAGAGTTGTTTCAATATGACTGATAAATTGTTATAATTTCATTACATTACGATTATTTCTTAACAAAAATTAATTCAGTTATTTTAATATAAATATTGTTGTTATTTTAACCTGAATAAACATTATATTATTTATTTAAATAGAAAAGAAAATAACTATATTGATATATATACTTTTATATATATCCTTTTTAATTAATTATGCACCCCCCATAAAGGTTTAATTAATTTGACTGACCCATGGCCTAATAGAAACCAAAAGTCATTTATTATTTTAATTAAGTCAACAACTCAACGGCTGCTGTTATTGTTGTGCGTCGTCGTCGTCGTCAGTTGCCGCTGGCCAGGTGGAAAATTGCAGAAATAAATGAGCCAACTGTCAAATGCCAGGCCTCCAAGGCAGGCATTTCTGGAGTTTCGTTTCGGCAGAGTAAGAGGAGTGGAAAGGCCAGGACAGGAGCAACATGTTGCTGACAGTTGTTCAATTCGCATCAGAAAAGTTATTCGCTTCAACTGGCTTTTTGCCATCATTTTTGCATTAATTAATAACGAGTTTCGTTTTATTGATTGGCCAACGCGCCATGAAGAGAGAGCAATCAGTAGAGTTGAGCTCCTCGGGGCAAATGCTGTCAGCGGCAATTTTTACATTCATAATTTGATTAATTTATTTTAATTTCAGGGAAATATATTATTAAATCGTTAAAAGGGTATTGTATTTTTTTTATTGTTTGTATTCTTAAAGATAATTAATTGTTTTTGTGGCAGAACTTATTGAAAAGTATTAACTTTAAACATAAAATGAGCAGGGGACATTCATAGTCGTTTCATATTTTAAAAATTTTTCTGTATACTGAAAATAATCGATGTTAACCTTTATTTTTGGCTTTGTTAGATATCCTGTGACAATCAATATTTGTTGATAAAAATCTATAATCTTATTTAATAAAACGTTCTACTTTAGATCTTAATTTATAATAATAATAGTAAACAAATATTTGATCCTGTTTCTCTCCACTTTGACTGCGCTGATTAAAGTGCTATCAAAACTGGCAAGACATCACTTGAGTTTCATGTTAACATTTATTATTTCTGTCTGCTGACAAGATGACAAAGCAAAGTTTGAGCCGGCTAAATTAGAGCTTCTTTTCGGCTGTCTTCTTTGGCGGCCTTGCTTTATGCATAGCAAATTTTCGTATAACAAGGTTATTTGAGTTGTCTACCTTTCGTGCATATAAATATGAGATGAAATACTCGCAAATTTTTTCTTCCCTTGGCCAGATCAAACTTTGACTGCCTTTTTTTGGGATTTTTTTTCGGCTGGCAGGCACTTAACACGCCGCGTGTTTATTATGTATGAAGCGTAGTCAACGAGACGCACTCACGCACATTCACTCAGTCAGTCAGTCAGTCAGAGGGAAGGCGGAAGAGAGAAGGGAGAAAAAGTTGCTGAATAAGTAATATTCGGGGGCTCTTGTGTTGTGGCCCATTTAAGTTAGATTAGCCGAGAATAATATTAATCAATCACGCCTCGGGATTTTAGTCAGGCACGCGTCTTTATCCTTCGGCAGCCATTTTGTTGCTCCATTTGGCTAAGACCATCGGAACTCGGCCTGCTTCCTCCGTATATATGTATATATGTTCAGACATTCCCCGGCCGACTGATGTTGATGAGCTCCATCATGTTGTCTTGGCTCTCCGGCTGACAGCTGCTGCCCCAGGAATACGTGTCCTGGCTTAGTCCTTCGCTTTGCCTGTTGTCAACTTTTGGGGCGCAAGAAAAATTGCCAAAGTTGGGCGCAACAGAAAAAAGCTGAGGGACGAGGACTAAATATATGATTGGGTGGCAGGCCCCCAGGACCTCTGTGTCCTGTCAGTCTGCTCTGCTCTCGCTCTGTTATAACATCATTTATTTAGCTCCACAGACGACAGACAGCAGCTACTCTCGTTTTTTATTTGAATTTATGCTGATAATGTGCAAGAAGACCAAAAAAAAAATAAGCACTGGAGAGAGAACAATGGCTACATTTTTTTCAGGGGCAGGAGCAGCTGCAGCTAGGTGTGCTAGGAGGAACCAGGTCCTGCTGAATCCCCCTAGGGATATGATTAATCTGCCCAACGCCACGCACTTTATCATCTCGGGTACATGCAAAAAGGATATTAAATATTTACACCCCAGCAGCTGGGCGAGAGGATGCCGACCATCATATATAAATATATATTTACGTTTTTTTTTTATTTCCTGTTGCAATATGGAATTTTTCATGGGAATATTGATGAAAGCCCCGCAAGTCAATTCATTTATTGACGCCTGTTTAAGGAGTGCCCTTTTATGGCATATCTTTGCTATTTATATGGTGCACTAAGAAAAAAAAGTTGTGGAAGATGTTGAGGAGCTTAGAATGTGCTTGTAGTGTTCTTGAACGAAGAATTGAAGAAACGAATAATATTAAAAAAAGAATAAAGTATATATTTTCTACATCATAGGAGTTACATTATAGCTGGATATAAAATTAAGCACTAATTAACTCTAATTTATATTTAAATCATATTTTACTTTCCTGTTTCACTAAAACCTAAAATGTCTCAGTACCTTTCTAGTTTCCTGAGCATTATGTTATGCTAAAATTTACATATGTCACCTTTTTTCCTTCAGTGTAAAAATACCGCTGACGCTGTAACAATTTGGCAGCTTGTTGCATATTGAGAATATTTCGCTCCCCAGCGATTTCCTGTTGCCCCATCTATCATCATAAATTTCCTTTGACGCACCCCATTGGCAGATGTTCCTGTCCATGCTCCCTTCATGTTTGCTTTTCCTGCCCTGAATTTTCCCCCACTCTCCGCTCTCTCGCTTTTCTTTTACTTGGCAAGGTGAGAAATGTTGCCGCTTTTATGCGGTGGGCGTGGAGCGCGTCAAACAGATTGCCAGGACACGCGAGCCAAGCTTAATGTCTACTAAAAATCGAATTGTGATCCATCACATCAACTATGTCCGCACAAGTTGCAAGGTCGACTTTGGGGAAATGCACGGTTCCCCCATTTTCCCCATCTTTGGCTTTTCTTTTTAGTGATGTGATTTTCGCTGCGCATTTATGTATAATTTTATATTTATGAGCTGGCTGTTAAAAATGACTGGTGGCAGCTCGGGCGGGGAATGTGTGTTTATGTCTTTAATGCCATTTTATGGCGGCCCGAACAAGCATATGCATAAGGGAAGAGCGGAATTCGTATAAATTCCTGACTGGGCAAACATTAATCAAACTTTTATGCCTGCTTAAAGAGCATAAAAAACGGTTGCCTACTTTCCAGCCGACGCTCATTATCAATGCACATAAACGTCGCTGTGTGCATACTTAAAGCGGAAACTACTCGCCTTAAATAATAAATTTGCGCCCGGGCCTTTTTCCCTCCCCCAATACCCCAATGTCCCAATGCCCAGCGGGAAAAGGTTGGGTTGGGAAAACGGCAACATCTTGGGAAAATAAGTACAACAAAAAAAGTTGGAGAGCACTTGATGACTTGCCGCCGGGCGGGTTCGGCGCTCGACGTACACCACTGCGGATACGCGACGTTTCCCGGCCAACCGCAGCCGTCCCAATAAGCCACTTAAAAAAGTTTATAATTAGCAACAGCCAGTGCCAGCGCGGAAGTAGCAAGAAAAATCTTGAAGTAAATTAAAAATTGTTGTTGATAAGTAACAAGCAAGGGGAAAGAGCTCCACAGAAATAAGAAAGAGGAGAAAGTCTTGGAAATAAATTGGATGAAATACTAAAGTACCCTTTAAATATTATTGTTAAATGTTTAATATTTCAATATATGAATGTTGAACTATAGGTTTTAAAGTGTAAAGGAAAATTTAAGAAAGTTAATTTGAAACTTTTTTAAAGAGTTTCTTTTTAACTTCTTAAAGTTACTAATATTATATTGATAAATCTTACACGAAATTCTCTTCATAAAGCAACCAACCTTAACCAAAACAGCCAATGCATCCGCTGAAAGGCATTTTCTTTGAAAGCCAAGAACTGTTTTTTTTCGTCTTCTGCCCTCATCAATAATTATGAGGCTCATTAAAATGCGCTTCGTGTATTTCATGTTTTTCCCCAGGCAAGCCGAAGAAAGACGGCGAAAAGCTGCTGCTGGAATATTATTTTTAATCAATTAAGTTTTGTCAGGCGCGCCCGAAACTAAAACATAAATGATGAGCCCAGAACGTGACATGTCTGCTAAATGTTCCGGCATTTCTTTTCGCTTTTCCCCCGCATTTTCCTCCCTTTGCCCCCTAAACAACCAGCTCTCGACACAGGCGCATAAACATACAATGGCCTCGTTATCTTTGTCCATTTGGTCGCTTCATATTTACTTACATCCATGCAGTTAATAATTATGTCAGGATCTGGGGAGGTGCGGGGTGTGTGTGGACTCACGCCTCCTTGTTGTGAAATGCCCCTATTATATGCTCTGGTGCTTCTAATAATGCGCCCGTTGCTGTCATCTGTGCTGGCCTAGGACAAAGGCGAACGGCAATCCTTATGGAGTCCTTCTGCCAACCCCTTTTCGGCCCTTCTGCGATCCTTCAAGATGTGCAAACAAAAGCGCAGCGGCATTTAAGTTGTACGTGAGTGTGTGTGTGTGTGTGACAGCTGTTGTCCTGTTGTCTGGAAGAGCGGATGTGCGAGCATTGTGTTGGCACATCCGGTTACATTATGAAACTAACACACACACAGGCACAGGCACAGACACAGGCACAGACACAGGCACAGACACAGAGACACACATTAGGGACATAGGCGGCACACACTCGCAGGCACAAAAACTCAAATGGTTCGTCCTTTTTTGATGCTGCAGCTGCTCCTGATGATGAAACCCGAACAGTGGCACTAAAAAAGAGGTCCTCAGTTCGCCTACGTGCCATGTTAAGTTAATAAAACTTGGGCTTTAAGGGACTCCAGTTAAAGGATGTAACCACTTGCAGCTAAATTGGGTTTATGTTGACCAAAAAGCTTAATTTTATAACAATTTTAAGGCAGTAATAAATGATTAATATCACATAATGTTATTCGGTCTTTAAATAATTTTAAATTCTAAAGTATTTAATAGAAAATACTCTGCTCTCATCGGTGACCACTGTACCTTTCCAGCTTATTACATTTTCTCGTGGTCTTAGCCCCATCTAAACCCAAAGCAACCGCTCTTAAGTGTAACTACAGGAGCTCACGGGCTCACACGTTGCGGCCATAATTCATGGCGCTTACCAGGAGCTGGACAACAGGATGCTTTTATCCAATGCCAGTTATAGATAATTTCATGTGCAAAAAACCCACTTTCCTCCATTGGGGTTATTGTAGCCAGAGAGACACGGGGCAAAGGCAACCGTTGACACCCAAAAAAGAGGGAAAAAAATCTGAAAGACAATAAACATTCCTGCTTAGTGTTCCCCACGATATTGTCCTAGTTGTCCCTTCCTCGGGCTCTCCCAGGGCTCTCTTGTGTAAGCAGATAATTACATAAAAATGAATAATAATCCCCGTAGAGGGAACCGTCTCAAGAGCCCTGACAAGAGCTTATTGACTAAATGTGTTAATGATTTCGCAAATTGAATTGGGCTCGGTGGGGCCTCGGCAGCCAGGAAGCAGTCACCTGCAGCAGGATGTCAATTTAAATAGCCGGAAGCCGGGACCGGACTCCAGTGGTACGTGTGATTTGTGTACGTGGTGCGGAAGTGGCTGCCCGATAAAGTCCAGGAAGTATTCCGAAAGGAGTTGGCCAGGAAGCAGAGCTTGATAAAATATATTCAGGCACTTGAAGAAATGAATTAAATGAATGAAAATTCTTAAGAAATATATATATTGCGCGAAATGAAATCCTATTCTCTATAATAAAAGCCTGAATAGTATTTCTCAGAATTAATTGCCTTCTTGTGCAAACCCTTTTTGCTAATTATTATATTATATCAATGATTTCAACTTTCTATACATCGATTGATTTCCAAGTGCATGACTCAAGTGCAGCCAAAGGAAGCGGAGATGGAAAAAAATGTAAGAAGGAAAAAGTAAGGAAAATCGCTCGATGGAGAGACAACAGCAAAGTTATTAGTTTGGCGGGACACTAAGACAAATAGCGCTTATAAATAAGCCAGAGGAAAAAGCAGCAGGAACCGGAGGATGAACCTCGAGCAGTCTTAGTTCCCTAGAGCAAATATAAATGTAATAAGGCGATAAGAACAATGGGCCGAGGAACTAAGCCTGTCGGGCTCTTCCCCCTTCGATTTCCAACAATCCATCTCAAATAGCTGGAGCGTGATTATGAGCAGCCTAAACGCATTAGGGCTCGGATGATTGGGCCCTCTTCCCTGATTCTCTTGTCTTCTCTTTGAGCGATAAAGCAAATGAAAATTGCGCTATTTGTTTACTTTCGTTCAGGACGAGAGGCGGCTGTACATATTACGTATACGTATCGCATCCATATGTGTGTACGCGACTAAGACATATGGCCGAGCTGTCTCCGCCTGACAGATGCTGCCATAGATTGAACATTCTGCAGATAATCTGCAGTCTCAGCAAATTTACGCCACGGAATTGAGTTATCGCAGCGATGGCTGGCCAAGGAAAAAATGCTCATGATTCTCCACAAATTGTGAACTTTGTTGGCCACTCGTATCCTTTGGAGGGGATAGTAAAGAGGATTGGTCCGCTTTTCCACATTTATGGAATAAAATTATGTGAAACGGTTGAGGGGGCAAATTACCATTATTATATGGAAGGGTTTGTAGTTATTTTATGATGCCCAAGAAGACTATTCTTAGAAATACATTTTCCTTGATTTAATATTTCCTAGAACTAATCAATGAAAATATGAATATTTCTTCAGTTTTGGTTTAATCTAGCAAATTGAAAACTTAAGAATCTGTTGGAGCAACAGATGCGTTCGTGGGCATCAAAACCCGCTCAGCTGAAGCTTAGTTGCTGTCATGCCCAGGCAAACATTGGCCAAGTGCTTCGCCCACGTCCCTTAAAAATCCCACAACTCCTGCCCCAGCTGACCCAACAACCTGTCCGGGGCAGTAACTATCCCTGAGCCACATCCACTTTCCAACCCCTTTTGCAGACTCTTGGTCCTTGCTGTCCGCCACAGATGCGACTCGCCTTTGCCTGGACTCCTTGCTCGCCTCATTTTCAATTGATGTATCTGCCGACGTTGTATTTTTAATGCGAGGGGATGAGGACAACTGAGAAGGGGCCGGTAACTGGCTCCGTTGGGTCTTTAAGCCATGTGCAATCATCGATGTGTCTGCTGCCATGGATGCTGTCGGGGCCACTGACGCAGCATCTGCTGCCCCTTCTGTCTGGCCCACGATCTCTGATGGCAAAATGTGAGCCGCATTTCCGCAAAGTCTGTGGACTCGGCGACACGAGCTACAGAAGGGTTGCTTGAAGTACAGTGGAGCTTTATTGGATTTTTAAGGAATGTAAAAATATTGAAATATAGTAACTAATTTTGAGGCATTACTTAATATCAAGTTATAAAATCGTTAATAAATTCCCAACCACTTTATTAACAAGATCTAAACATGAAATTTGTAGAAACGAATGGATAAATATTCGTTTTCTAACATTTTTCTTCATAATAAATCCTTAAAAATGCTTACATTTGAGCCACTGTGCGGAGCATTTCCGTTTCTAATGCGGAATTGCGAATGCAACAGACAACCCACGAATGGAAAAGGAGTTGAGCGGTGGGAGGGTTACTCCCATCGACTTTGTCATTATAATTTGAAAGACATTTCTAGTCGCGCCCAACTCCCCGCGTCAAAGGGTCCTGGCTGGTTGAATGTGCTGTGGGGTTAGCCGAGCAGCATCCTGGTATCCTTGTATCCTCGTCGTATCGTCGTCTCTGCCAAAGGTCGGCTGATGCGTTGCGATGCCTTTACCTAACTGCATCCGGCTGACAGTTCGGCTGGCTTTTCAGCTCGAGGCTCGCTTTTCCCCTATTCCTACTTCTACTACCACTCGTTGCCACGCCGCGATTTTCCACCCACTTTCCCAGCGAGACGCTATTCCTATACCAAGTCCTGCTTCCTGTTCCTGCCTCCAACTCGGCAACATGTGTCGCTTGAAGGAAATTGAATTTTTATTAAAGGAAAACATTTTTATTGCAGATTATTTTCGTTTTGTGCCCGAGCTGATTGAAATTTCAACTTCCGCCCGGGGGCAGTGACATCAATTGAATTACGAAACTTTTGACAGTTCCGGGCAAACGTATTGCCAGGTTTGTTTGTAATTAAATTTTTACCCGAAATAAAGCTATAAATAAATTGTAAACGAACTGTGAGCCAACTCTTGTACAGTTTCGATTTTAGTTTAGAAATTTAATTATAGGATTTTGTAGGTTTAGCAAAAATTGCAGTAGTCCCGAGAACATTTTTTCTCTTGATAATCAAAAGTAAATAGTTAAAACATTCCAATTATAAGGACAACCCTTAAAAGCCGTAATATTTCTTAAAGAAATACTACGAAATCGCTAGCTCAGCTTAGTTTTTGAAAGCATTTTCCCCAAGCTGAGTTCACGGAATGAAATTTAGAAACCCAAAAAAAAAGGGCTGCATTCTTCGACTAGAATTTTTTTCGATTTTCCACTTGCTCGATTCGACTTCTCTTTGTTCGCCTTTGCAAACCGAAGCTCGACTTGTGCGCAATTTGGATTCAGAGCCACAAATTCACTTTGGCAGACAGTCTGGCCCCCGTTACCCGCTTTTGCCAGATAAAAAAGACCACGTCCCGTTCCCAGGATTTTGTGGCTTTAAAATTATAGTCGGTTAGCTTCGCAGGGATGCTGCTGCGCTGGATATGGCGCATAATATTGCAATGTCGTCCTGTCTGTAGGTTAAATGTCGTCGTTCTCGTTCTCGTCGTTGTCATCGTCCATTCCCACAATGCAAGTATTGAGTCATAAAATTTATAAAAGCATTTGCAATAAGCGCAAGCAGCCAAAAAAGGACAAAAAAAAAAGCAAAAAGTATAAAAGTTCGACTGGGCGAGTACTTACCATTTTATTGATTTTCAGGGTTAGGTTCGCTTCCCTCAATCTCTGTCTGCCTTATCTGACCGCTTCTCTCTCCCCGTGTCTGGGTCTCTCCTCTCCGTGTGGTTCGGTTTTGGCCTGTAATGTTGCAAATAGATTTGCTGGTTGTTAAATTTGGTTATTTTTAGGCGAGCTGATATGCCAAAGTTGCATATTCAATTTGGCAAAAGTTTCGTTTAATGTAATGGAAAGTTTCATCTTGATTTTCTGGGGATTTTGTGTGATTGCTGATTCGATGGAGTGGCGTTGTGTGGTCTCAATATAAATTTTCTCAAGCCACTTGTTTTCAATTTTATTTGCTGGTTATGTTTAGCAAGGTATGCAAGTCTTTTTATATTTTTAAATAGGTAATACATACTTTTAATAGGGAAAAGTAAATATTAAAAAAGATTTCAATAGAAGTCTTTTTTTTGTAAGTATTAAATAAACTGCTAAAAGTTTCGTGTAAAATGTTTTGTTGAATATTTAAAAATATTTTCCTATGAAATGTATGTAGCACTTTTAAATACTTTTCAAAAATAGCCCTTAATTAAGATGTCCTTGTTTTATTCAAATAAGCTTAGGAATTTACAAAATATACACCATGTAAAATGTCCACCCCGCTTTGGCCCACATAAATTTGTTAATTTAAAGTTATTCAACGAAACTTGTGTCCCTTACTGCTTGCTGCCTTGCCCCACCTTAGTTCTCACCTGACCCGGGACCGTAATTAAATTGGCGAAAAAAATTAGCATGTAAGCTGGCAACCCATTTATGCAAATTACGCTCATTAAAGCTGCTTTACAGACTTTTTATGAAACGAAAAAAAGGTATGTTTAAGGTATGTTTAAGTTGGCCAAGAAATTTGCAATTCAAAATTTTTTGGGGGTCCGCGAGAGGCTAGTCGAGTGAGGGGGGGAAACTATAAAAACAGCGGGCCCAGAAGGGGAAACTTTGCACTTTTGTTTACCGTCACGTGCACTCAATAAACTTTGAACAAATTTGCATTTGCAGCGGCAACAACAAAGAGCTGCTCTGGACAGTGACACGCCCACCCACCCACACACACCCACACACACCCACTGTATACGGTACACTGTACACCCTTCACACATACTCACACAATGCGTTTTTCCTGCAGGAGATGAACAAAAAAAAAAAAAACTAAGTAAAGCGTCGCATTGCACTGATAAAAATATAAAAATCTTCTTTCAAGAATTTGTGCATTCTTAAAATAAAATCTTATTATAAGACCAAAAGTTCTAAAAATAAGATTTTCTAGGGTTTATTCAAGCACAAAAAAAACTAGATTTAAGATTTTCCATATTCTTAAAAAATGAGCTTAAACTAATACCAAATATTCTCAAAAGAATACGAAATAATCTTAAAAGAATACCAAAAACGATTTATTTCAAGAAATAAAAATCTTAAATTAAGATTTTTCTAATTCTTAAAATTCCAACGATTGTGCTACTACTGTTGTCTCATTTTTCGTACACAAAATTGGCAATCATAATGCCATCTCGCTCTGCATATTCGGCACATGTTTCTGACCATGATATAATAAATGCAAGGTAGTCCTGGAAAATAATGACACATAAGCCCAACCAAAGACAACCTTGCACTTAGTAAGCCATGACGTTAGACTCGTGCCATTGACGTGCTTAACATTTGTAAATTGTGATTCGAAGGGTGAGCATCTAATTGTGTTTGTGATGGATTTTGAATTCTGTGACGATATAGAACTCGATGCCGATGACAACAAATTAAACAATCTTTTAAAAGAGTTTGATTTTGAGCGGTTTGGTGAGTATTAAATCGTGAGCGTAGTTTGCAGTAATGCAACGCATTTTTGGTTGTTCAGATATGCTTGCAAAGTTTTGTCGCTAAATGTGTGAATGTATGTATGTATGTAACTGTTCTTGCCCACGGCTACTTGAAAAGTAACGCTTTGCTCGTGTATCCATAGAAAGATACCTTAAAATTTTATTTATTTAATATTTATATTTAATTATGTTTTCTTTTTTTTACATCTGTATTTAGAAGCCGAAGTTACATACGAGAGCCTAA